>ML777053.1:321902-333076 GCA_009831015.1 Picea engelmannii | reverse complement strand
TTTTTTATCTCTTAAATTTATGTCACAGGTCATTAAATGTGATCTTCAGTTCGATTATTATTACTTAGTTAATCCCCAATTATTCCTTTGATTAGATCTTACTTAATAATCTTTAATCATTTATCCAATTAGGGTCATTACATTGACGAAGCACACTCTATTCTATGTTCTACATTTCTTTCTCACGTCCAGTCCTCTCTCGATCATCATTCAAACTCTTCATCTTCCCTGACGGATATTCTGGATCTTTTCATCATCAATGGTCATTATCCATTGATTCATTGGCTTCTCTAGCAGTCACAACTATTTGTCTTCTATGTCAGTTACATCCAGTCATTTTTGGCTTCTTTGGATTCTAAGCCCCTTCCTTCATGTGACCATCAGTGATGACCATATTCTTAACCAACAGGCGCTTTGTGACTCGCGAATTCGGGAATCTTGGTATGAGACATCTCGATTCTCCCAACTCTCGATATTAGAAGTGGAGCCTAGTGATGTGCTATCTCCTCCCTTAACCTTCATTGATGTGACCATGGCTGTGACCACATGCCTAACTTTTGAGCGCTTCACGATCTCGGTCTAGTGAGTGTTAGCTCCTTCTTTTGATATGACCTTGGGCGATGATCTCATGTGACCATGCAATTGTGGGTGTGTCCAAAGATGGTTTGAGGGCAACCTGATCTTCACCCCGCAATTCACTACAGATCTCCACTTGTCCTTTCTCCAAAACCATGGTTTTGATTATGGTCCACCTTCAACATTTTAAATTTCACACACCTTCAATCCCCACAATGCGACGGGACCGTTGATCTCATGATCTTGATGATTCTCTTGAACTAATGGTTCAGATCTATCCTCTCAATTTTGTGGATCAGATCTAGCCTTCCTAAATCAACGGTTGTGATTTACTTCGTGATTTGGGATTCATGAGTTTCAACTCTCAAACCTTGCTCTCATCCGTACGTCAATATTCCATAGTCAATGATCCGCTGACACCTGTCCTTCTCAATCTACAACTAGATCAAAGATCTTGTTTCCCCTTTCTCAATCAATGGTCGAGATCTCCTTTGGGTCTTCAGACTTCAGAGATTTTAAATCTCAAATTTATCTCTATCACCTTTGTCTCGGAGCTGATAATCCACTGACGCGTGTCCCTTTCGATTCAACGACTACGATCCTTTTGCATCTCTGGACTTCAGAATTCTCAAGTCTCAACTTTCATTGTAGTATGATCAATGGTTGAGAATACTCTCGATGTGATCTTCATATCAGATGACTTATGTCCACTTCGGGTCTTCGGGACTTCGCCCTTTGGGTCTTTGGGACTTCACCTTTCGGGTCTTCGGGACTTCGTAACCTTTCAAATTTCCCGAAGAATATTTCCCCGAAGTAGATCAGATGGTTTATCTATTGTTTTCACGATGAATGATTCTTGCTCACTTCGGTACTTCGGCTATTTTACTTACGCTATCCTTCCACTGTATTAGATTGACGGTCGAGAATGCTCCCGAAGTGATCTTCAGATTGGATGTCTCGTGTCCACTTAGGGACTTTGACATTCAAGACTTCAGGACTTTGGGCAAGTGCTGGTGGTAAAACTCCCGAAGTAAATCCCCCAAAGTGACGTAACTTGCTTACATCACTTGTTGACATGGCACGAGTCATTTCCTCTTGACACTTGTCATCACCTGATTATGCCATGTGTACTTGTTGACGTGGTCTACCACATTTCCATGCTGACGTGGTATGCTAACATAGATCTCCTTGATCTAATGGTCATCGTATGTTCTCCAGATCCAATGGTCCTTATTCATTTCGGATTTTCGGCTCTCCGGGCTTCGGGTCTTTCAAATCTCAAACTGAAAAATCTTGAGGTGAGATTTTTCCATAGCATAACCTCCTCGCAACTTTAGACCCTAACTAAATGTTGTTCGTTGATCATGTTCTTAGATCGATGGCTCGATCTATCCATGATGCGGATTTTCTAGCTTATCCTGTCCTTCCACTTAGATCAATCCGGCAGTTGACGGAAATTTGGATGATCGAATTCTCAATTGTTTTTCCCCGCTTATCTTATCTTTCCATTGATTCAATCTGATGGTTGTTGATCCTCTGGATCAATGATCGAACAACCACTTTCTCTCTTCCTCCTGAGCTTCTGATCTCTTCGTCTTTTGTGCTCTCAAGGTTTGGTTCGCAGTTGTTCTTGCCATCAATGACAAGCACATTCTTCCTGTAATAATCCCAACATATTTTTCATGTGGGTCAAGCAGAATGAAGAGAGGATGAGACCGGGTAGAAACACAATAATAGTGGGTATCTTAGGGTCACCTTTACATGCTCAAAAAGAGCAGACTTGAAATATATATCAACTAGTAGAATGGTGTCTTGAATCCATACAACTGAGCCCATGAAAAATTGTGATTTATGTTGTAAAGAAAATGTAGATTCAAACTTTTATATGACTCGAATGATACAACAAATACAAAACAAGGCAAAATCTCTCATCTAGTGATTAAGCTCGACAATAAATTTCCAAGGTGAACCAAGGTTTTGCTACCAATAGTTCAAGTATATACAAGACACAATGTAATGGGTCAAACTACTCAAACAACTACAAGGATCAATGGAAGTATGGGTTAAGCATATCTCCCAATAACCCTTATTTTATTTTAAAATAAATATAATTGAATGGGGCCATGAGACATATAACTACTAACAAGAAGTCCAAAATATGAACAAGAAACCAAAAATATGAGCAAAGACTATGTAGGTACAAATGGGTGGCAGTAAGGCTACATATTCTTTCTAAATGCTTGATATAGTTATGCAAGTGAGTTAGCAATGATTGAACCCTAGCACTAAACCAAACACAAGACAACATGCCTATAAGAGTAGAGCTAGAGTAACCGAAATACATGACTTAGGCATAGATGGTGAATAGAAAACATCAATAATTAAATGGGTTACCACCTTGAATTTCACCCAAAACCAACACACTAGGTAAAAAAAATGCCAAGCAATCAAAAAAACAACCCATGAAAATGAAAATTGTAGAGCTTATGCGTAATGGATGCAAAGGCTGAGCAGCTCAATAACTTCAAAATTTTATCCAAAACCACTTTGAACTAGAGATCAAGATCATGTGCTAGTGTTTCTTTGCCTTAGAAATCCAAGGTATCCATATATACAATCTGTAAACAATTGTATAAGGATGATAATGGTGGAATAAATAGAAAATTCCAAAGTCCAAAACTCGCAAAGAAAAAGTGAGCCAAATGACTAAGTGAGTGAAGGTTGCATATGATAGAGGAGGTGATGCAGACCCCACCCACTCCTAGGGGTACGTGTGTCCTCTCGGTCTAGGATCGTTCAAATTTAGGAGTTGCATCAGCTCTTGGGCTCCTGATATACACCCAAAACACATCTTCATAGGTACTTTAACTTGTTCCCATGCGTAAAACCAAGTATGCGAGGGTCGTAATACTTCAACGGAGTCTTCCAAGTGACCTCGAGCCAAAACCATAGGTCAAACTTCCCTTTTAAATAAAATTCGGGCACTATCCCCCCTTTTCTTGGCGGAAGTCAGATCTGACTATGAGTTGTGACTAGGTGCATATCCAAAATGTGCTACTTCGGTGCTCTGTAGCTTCGGGTTCTGAGAGTTTCAACACCACAATACCACAACTCCTATGAACACATGGACGCACGAAATTTTGAACAAAGGAAGGGAAATTGATGGTCCCAAAACTTCGTCAAGAACTACGGCTCACAGAAAACTTCAGGATCCTAGGCTTAAGGAGTTTTCCCAGTTCAAACATACAATTCCTCTTAATCTACGAACTTCGAACTCACGGATTAGACAACCAACGCTTCCTTTGCAGATCAATGGTCCATGCTTACTCCACGCTCCAGGATTTGAATCTTTCTGTCGTTAAATACATCTAATCCCATGAAGTGCTGAATTGGCGAACTCACGAAGGTTATAAATTGATGACTCTCCACTCTCCGCTAACCAACGATTATGATCTACTTTGGGACTTTGGGATTCAGGGATTTCAAGTGACTAACATACACACTCCTCCAGACTACTAAACTCTAAAATTCTTTGAAGGCATGATTTGTTGTCCACGTCTCCCAACTGATGAACAACCTAGATCTACTCCAAGATTTGGGCTTCGAAGATTTTCGATGCTAGACTTTTATTTCCTCCCAAATTCATGAAATCTAAATTTGTGAAGGATAATGGATCAACAACCCTCATTCTATCGACAATCAATGGTTACAATTGGCTCTAGGACTCCAGGCTTCGGGAGTATTCGTTGATCCAACCCTCAACACCCCCAAACATGAAT
The DNA here is from genome assembly GCA_009831015.1 of Picea engelmannii. Classification (NCBI taxonomy): domain Eukaryota; kingdom Viridiplantae; phylum Streptophyta; class Pinopsida; order Pinales; family Pinaceae; genus Picea; species Picea engelmannii. The sequence goes on along the minus strand of ML777053.1, from coordinate 328,721 downwards.
CAATGGAGGATATATCTGCGCCCCAGGTGTCCTTCCTCGACAGACAGTCGAGATCAACTATGGCTTCCAGGCCTTCGGGAATTCTCAACCCAAGAAAAAACACATCTCAATTCCTCTGGAGTGCCAAGTCTTCGGACTCCAAGATCTGGTGCCACATGTCCCCACCTATCAATGTATAGGATTTACTCTGCTCTTTGGAGCTTCAGGAGTCTTGAACACTCCATGCCCCTGTTACCCCAGATAGTCAGGATTCCAAACTAGCTTCCTTGATCTATTGACATGTATCCTCCTCTAATCAACGGTCTAGATTCTCTCTAGAATTCGGGACTTCTGGAGTTCTATCTCTTTTTCTCTCAAGCTTGGAAAATATCTGAACTCACAAAATCCAAAGGACTTCTAGGGTTAAACCCCGCATTGCGTACCTATATCTAACGGTTGTCAATCCATGTGCTCAAATCCTACGGATGAGATCTATACTCCTCCTCTGCACGCTCCTTCTCCCATCTGGACTTAGATTTGATGGTCCAGATTGCTTCCCACAACCAATCTGGTGGTTTTTGTAGCTTATGCTCATGTTGTTGCACAAATTTCCATACAATGAAGGATTTCTCAATTTTATCAAAGGATTAACCTTTGAATTATTCCTCTGCAAGCTTGACTTCTTGGTCTCTACCTATGTTGTACCTCCTGAACTTTTGCCTCTTTCAATGTTTTCAAAGGGAATTGGCCCTTTTCTTCTTCAACAAATCCTTCTACCCTCCTAGAAGCAAAGACACTCTTTCTCCTGAGCTTCGACACTTTAAAATCCTTGACCTCTGGTGCACTCCTTTCCCTTGCTTTCTTCATCTTGGGACTTTGACAATTACCTACACACTCCTTGCGCTTACTTTCCTTAGCTTGAACAACACATACTGAAGTGTTACCTCTCTGCACTCCTTGCACCTTCTACTCTGCATAAACTCAGACTATCTCTCCTAAGATTAAATTTTTGGTGTTCCCACTTGGAAACCTACTCCCAGAACTCAAAAGAGATTTCTTAGGCTCCTCAGAGTGTTCAGTAACTCTAATGTGCACTCCCTTGTACAATATTCCCTTCTGATCTTTGACTTATTTTGGTGTTCCCACCTGACACTTTCTTCCCTAAACTCAAGACAGAGTTCTAGCGCACTCCTTGCATTGGCTTCACAGAGTTTTTCAACAACTCTAGTGTGCACTCCTTGCACTAGCCTTAAGATCCCAAAACACTCAGAAAACTACATAGATAGGAATTTCTATCAATTTATGCAAATGAAACATACATGCTCTGACATCATTCACACATATACATAGAAAACATTCAGATACCTTCAGAAAACACATATAAATCACACAGAAACTCATATGCATGGAAATCTACTCGTTATATTAAAAATTGAATGGTCTTTACACTGTGTACAAGATTGGATTGCAGTTGAGTCTCAGTTCCTTCTCCTCTCCTCTTTTCTCTCTGTCTCCTAATTTCCAACCACCTCTACTTGGCATACATTACATTGATTTATACATGAGGGGGATTCTTGAGCTTTCCTTCCATACTAACTTAGTGCTATCACTTCACAATAAAAACAACCTACCACTCAAGCTTTATTACAATAAATAAACATCTAGTCCGAATCGGATCTAGATACACTTAATTTTCAGCCATTAAAGGAGACTCTACACTCAGCCTGTATAAACATAGTGGCTCAACATTCATTGATGTTGGATTACTGAGAGGGGGGATGAATCAGTAATAGATCAATTTAATCCTTTTTAACCATATAATCCAAGTGTTATATCAATGTATCATTATCATCCAATAACTGCAGAGTAAATAAGAAATGAACAAATGAACAATCATACACATACACAGTACACCAATTTTTTACGTGGAAACCCAAAGCAAGAGAAAACCACATGATGCTTTTTCTTATATGTCTTGAAGAATTAAATTCATTGGAAGCACCAACTTCCTTTGTTTTCCAGCTGCAACTGGAAGGAGGCTCCAACCCCCTAGTTTCTCAGGATACAACCTTAGGGAAGCTCCAACTCCCAAATTCTCTAGCTACAACTAGAAGGAGGCTACAACCCCCTATGTTCCCCAGCTACAACCGAAAGGTGGATACAACCACCTTTAGTTTCCCCGTCCAACCACCCTAAAGTAGAAGGAGAATGATGGAACCACTGTCCCACTATCACTGTGAGATATACCGTTGTAAACTTGTACCAATAAACCTGAACCATGGATCAACCATGCATCAACCTATACCTCAACCTGTGATAAACCTGTACCATAAAATGGTGCATCAACCATGCACCAACCTGTACCAAACAACCTATAATCAACTTGTAACATAAACAAGTGCATCAACCATGCACCAACCCGTACCTCAACCTGTACCATGAACAAGTGAATCAACCATGCAAAAAACCTGTACAAATAACATGTCACAACAACCTATCAAAACAACTTGTCCAAACAACCTATCACAACAACCTATCTCATCAATCTTATCAACCAAATCAGATCTACTCACCAAGATCAATCACCAAGACAACTCTCAAATATGTGCATCAACCAAGCATAACACAATAACTCATAATCATCACCAAGATCAATATGTGCTTCTAATTGTTAAATTTTCTGCTATTATTAGGTTACCTTTCTATTTACTAGATAACAATAGCATAGACAGGATCACTAAGAGAAACACAATCACAAGAGTACACGAGCATTTATCTTGGGAAACCCTCAAGGGGAAGAAAAACTTAAAAAAACTTCCTTAATATAGATAGCCAATACAATGCCAAGATAATGAACCAAACAACATAGAAATTCCTCTTCCAAGGATGCGCCTCTCTCTCTCTTCCTTCTTCCGACAGCTGGTAACTGCAGCTTCCTTCAATACTTGCACACTAGATGAGCGAGATGAGTGTGTGTCCAAATGAGGCGTTGGCCTCTCTTATTTATACAATCTGGCAGGTGTTGAACAAGTGTCTTTTCACTGGCAGGGCCAACGTCTCATTTTGGGTGGTCATAACCACTTTAGTATATTCTGGCTGGGCCGACTTCTCATTCTAGGTGGTTATAACCACTTTAATATATTCTAGTTGGGCCGACTTCTCATTCTGGGTGGTTATAACCACTTTAATATGTTATGGCTAGGCTGACTTCTCATTCTGGGTGGTTATAACCACTTTAATATATTATGGGGTCGTCTTTTCATTTATTCTATTACAATTAGGGTTTGGACAATCCGCAAAAGGGGGTTTGGACAATTACAATGCCCGACATGATTAATCCACAAAAGGGGATTGATCTAATCAATAATAAATACATTTTATCTTTATCCACAAAAGGGGATAAAAATATTCTTTGCAGTGACACAATATTTTAACACTCCATCTTAACAAGAAGGATATATTTTAACACAGGTCACTGGATGTCGACATCAACTAAGTAGCAGCATCCACTGGATAACACCATCAACTGGGCAACATCATCAACTGGATAACAACATCAAATGGATAACATCATCAACTGGGTAACATCATCAACTGGATAACATCATCAACTGGGCAACATCATCAACTGGATAACTAGAGGCATCCACTTGGTCATCTGGCATCATGATCACTGATTGGCATATCTATAAATCATCAGAAGTTTTGTTCTCTTTATCTTTGCACAAAATATACTCTTTATTCCTTTTGACTTCACGGAGAAGTTACTTCTTTCTTATCTTCACACAAAAGATATCTTATATTCACACAGAAGATGTCTTATCTTCACACAGAAGATATTCTATGAGTTTTTCCTTTCCTTGTATATTCTCCCTTCTCTTGTAGTCATATATATCACCCATCCACTGGGGAGGACTACTACCACAGCTTCACTCCTAGTCATCCCACATGAACTAGAGAAGATAAGATGTTAGCCTGGGCAAGACTAGACTCCCTTTCCATGATCCATGCAGGATCACGACACAAACTTCAAGAGACAACTAACCATTCCACATGGTCAAGGTTTGTGTTCCAGGCTACTCCATCCTTATCCAAAGGAGAGTATCTACTTGCTTCCCCTTAGAGAAACATCCACATTCCTCTCTACAAGGGTCTTCACACCCCTCTCTACGAGGGTATTCTAGCATGTCCCTAGAGTATCCAAAACTCAACACTTGGGCAGAGGCCAACCTTGGAAAATTTCTCATTCCCCTTCTCTACGAAGGTCTACCTATGGGATTTCTCATTCCTTCTCTACGAAGGTCTCTTCCTTCTTTACGAAGGTCTAGCTATGGGATCCAAAAAAATCTCTTGTGGTCCAAAATCTTTCAATGGTATAATACCATGCTACCCATCTGTTGGGCACCATCCATCTACTAGATAAATTTCATCTTGATCAAAATATCTAGGCACCATCCATCTGCTTTCCTAACTGCATCAAATAACGATCTTCTATTTCGAACTCATAGACATAGCTCCCTCTTGCACCAAACTGATAGTTTCTAATCATCATCCTTGAAGTTCTCTTCTGTAATATCATGGGTGCCTTCTTGAGTTCGCATATTTCTTTCTTTCTTTCTTCATACTAGATCAACCTTCTCCCTCTGCATCTATAAGAACAGTACTGGAGCAACCTGTAGTTACCTGCATCTCATCCACTATATCTAAGTATCCATATTTTTCTTTATCTTGAATATTTATGCTCTGCATCTTTAGGAGCCTCCTGCTCCTATATAAATATGGGATATTATCTGGTCTTTACTGACTGTCATCATATCATACATCCGTCTCGTGCTGTCTAATTTCTGCAAGCCACGGCATAAGTTCTTTCTTCCGAGACTTGTAAAGTTACTTACAATATGCTTTCTTTGTCACTCTCATGAGTGATCATACATGAAATAAATATTTTATCTCTTTCTTAATCCTCTTCTTTGATACTTCCTTCATAAGTCTGCATAGACACTGAAATAAAATGAGGTTAATTAACATTCTCAGAAAAAAACTAACTTGTAATGAGAAGGTGTTAAAGTAAACAAGATACTAAAAATAAACATGAATACTTATCTTTTGTTTTTGTGTGGGGAGGCTCTACAGACTCCACCATTTTCTTTCTTTCTTTAGATCAACTATCTTCAAATTAAAGTACATAATCCTTAATTTATGCTAGAGCTTTCTTTGAGGGAGGAAATTCCTCTTCTTCTGCCACATGTGCTTGATACTTTCTTTTTCCTTTTCCTTGAGGATAGTCATAGGAAAAGTGTCCCAACTTTTGACAGTTGTAGCATCTGATCTTTGAAACATATTTCTTCTTGTCTGGAACTCTTACGGAGTTATCTTCTTTATTGTTCTTCCTAAAGGAACTTCTTTTGTTCTTTTGAGCTGTAAGAGCTTCCTCTTCATCGACAATTAATCTCTTATGTTTGTCTACAAGTCTAGATTCTTCATGTGTGCAATATGCCCATAACTTATCAAACTTGGGTAACTTGGTTCTTGCACACACTCCTTGTACAAAAGGAATCCAAAATGTTGGAAACCCATTTAGGGTTGTGGTTACAATCTCCTTGTCACTAATGACATCTCCAATAGTTGCAAGCTGATCTCTGATCTGAGAAACTCTCATAAGGTAGGATGTGACATATTTTGATTTTTCCATATTCATATTACGAAGTTGATTTCTTAAGGTAAGATTATGGTTGATTGCTTCATATATTTGCCTTGTTGTTTGTAGTTCGAATATATGAGGGATCAAGTGATCCTTCACTGAATCTGACACGATTCTCTTTTCTTTCTTTTCATTCTTCTTATGCTTGGTGTTTTTCTCTTCTTCATCTGGTTCCGGTACACCCATTGTAACATGTTCTAGGAGATCATTCTCGTCTAGAATCATTTGCAACCTATGCTTCCAAGATATAAAGTTTCTAGATCCTTCCATCCTATCTTCTACCCTCATGCTAGTAGCCATTCTTTCTTGCAGTAGAAACCCTAGCCCTCCGGGCTATAGAAATAAAAAAATCAAATTTCTTGGATCTAAAAACTGAACTCACCAAAATATGTGCTGGACTGAGGAGAGTATGCTGGTACAGTCAGATTTATGAAAATCCAAATTTTACCCCTTCAAACTTGATCTGCGGATTTTTGGACTGGTGCTTTTGGTTTTCGGGTACTTCTGGTACTCTAGTACTTCTGGTACTTCTGGTGCTCTGGTACTTCTAGTACTTCTGGTACTTTATGAAAACTAGGGTTTCACTTTCCAGGAGATCTAGCCACTGAAACGGTCCACTGAAGATGCCAAACTGTTCCTTGAGGTAGGTCGCACCTTTCTAGATGGTTTTGAGGCTGAAAACCTTCTTTAATAAAAAGACCTAATTTCATGTACGACAAAAGTGACGTTTTTCTTTTTCTTGTGAAAGATGCTCTCTTCAGCTTAGCTCTGATACCATGTTAACGTTTCTACTATTATTAGGTTACCTTTATATTTACTAGATAACAATAGCATAGACAGGATCACTGAGAGAAACACAATCACAAGAGTACACAAGCATTTGTCCTGGGAAACCCTCAAGGGGAATAAAAACCCAGAAAAAATTCCTTAATATAGATAGCCAATACAATGCCAAGATAATGAACCAAACAACACATGAATTCCTCTTCCAAGGATGTGCCTCTCTCTCTCTCTTCCTTCTTCTGGCAACTGGTAACTGCAGCTTCCTTCAATACTTGCGCACTAGATGAGTGAGTTGAGTGTGTGTCCAAATGAGGCGTTGGCCTCTCTTATTTATACAATCTGGCAGGTGCTGAATA
>ML777053.1:281982-317264 GCA_009831015.1 Picea engelmannii | reverse complement strand
AAATGGAATGACATGTAATATCCATGTAGAATAGTATTACCTTAAAATATATCAAAACGAATACCTTTATCCATCAAACAAACTTGGGTCCATTACCCAAACATGGGTTCTCCAACTTCTCATGTCCATAACTCTCTAACTGTGAGGAGTTATGTGACGTTCTATATACCACCGGAAATGGAATGACAAGAACTATCAATCTAGGATAGTTTCACTCACAAATTAACTGACATTTATCTCATTATTCCACAAATAATCATGGGTTCTCTAAATATACGTCTAGGATAACTCAATACGCAAAGTGTCTTCCCGTGAGGGATTTCACCATAAGGGGACCACTTTGGAGTTCATCCATTTGTACTTATTATCAACCATGACAAGACAATAATGATTCATCTTTACATAAAAAAAACTTGGGTCCATTACCCAAACCTTCTGCTACCGGAATTCGCTACCAGACTTTCTCCAATGGTTGACATCAATCACTAAGGGTTGACATCAGTCTACAATATCACTCTCAAATAGTTGATATAAATGAAAACCAACAATCCATACAAACTATCCATCAAACTAAGCCAACTTTCTGACACTTGATCCTTTAAAAATTTAATTACATTTAATTTCATTAAAATTTTAGATTTAAACTCAAAATTCGGATGACTGTCGTGCCCTTCTTTTGGGATCCATTCCCTCCAAGTGCATTGTTGTGATAGTTGTTGATGCGTTGATGAGTTCGAGCGATGCTCCTGTATCATACTCCCATGCTAACAAAAATCATGAGATCCTTCTCATGGCTCCTCTGCTTCTATTGTTGAGATCCTTATGGGTCCTAAACTTGAACCTGGAGTTGTCCACATGCTCCTCTACTTTGGTGTTGCTAATGTCCTACTACTGCTGCAGGTTATTCTCTGGTCAGCCTCCATATACTGTTGATTGTGTCCTTTGTTTATTCCACCATCAACCTCTTTCTCTCCTCTATCTCCCTTTCCATTCGATCTATTGGATGGCTTCTTTCATGCAGTCCTCTATGTTGTTACACCTCCTCTTCTTCACACAGGTCGAAGGGTAGATCGTCCTGATCTCCCATGCTGATTTTATCTCCAGTGGCATCGACTTGCCACTCTACTACATATTCCACTTCTATAGCGATGTTATTGAGTTGTTTCTTATCCATCTCCTTTGAAAGTTTAAATTTTGTTAGTCCTACTCTTCTTTCATCTCCTTGTGTTGGTACAAGTCTAGCTACATCCAGTTGCTCCTCAAGTTGGTATCCTTCTCCACTCTTCACGACTGCATCCTTCTAGCAGTATTCTTCTGTCTCTGGATTTCTTAACTAATCCTCCAGTATATTCAACTCCTTCTCCCACTGAGTGAGAATCTGATATGACTTATCCTCTTCCTTCATCTCTTGGCAATATATCAATGTATACTCCTTCTTCTCCTCCACGAAAGTCTATGTTGGTTGTGTTTCTTTTGCACCTGCAATATGTGCAATGGCCTCTATTGGGAAACTTGGCAGGAATATGTTGATTCCACAAATCATCAGAATGGATTTATGATCCTCCTATGTCATCGTTACCAGCTAATCCAAAATCTTAACCGAGTCCCTGAGACTCTCAGATAGTCTCCCTTCATTTTTCTTTCTCACCTGGAAATTTGAAATTTCATCTTTGCCCTCCTACCATCCTACGAGATCCTTGACCAATCCATTTTTATTCCCCACCTGGAAATCTATGAGATATTCGATGAATCTCTTCTCTTCCTCCTCACTGAGGTTTTCTCCACTTTCTAGTTCACAAACACAAATCATTTTCTCCTCTATGTCATTGGGGTTTTCAACCTGCCTCAACCACCTCTTCAACACATGTTTCTGCCTCTTGGAAATTAACTGTTGGATAGGCCACTTTACCTTCTACTTCATGGTCCACTCATACCTCCAGCTTCCTTTTTCTTCCTGCTGCATTCTCAGCATTATCTTGTTGAGCCTCTCTCGGGTCTCCTTGATTTCTCTAACCATTTCTTCTTTTCTCAACCTCTTGGAGTCTTCTCCTTGACCTTGTCTATGGCCTTCATTATCAATATCTATTTATATTTTTTGATCTTCTACTTTCTCACTATGAGTTACAGTCAGCCTCTTCCAAGCTCCTCCTTGCTTAGCCTCATGGTTCACCTATTGGAACCTCCTCTGAGATTTTACACTTATACTGAGTGTAGGTGCACACCTTGCACTCACTCCTTCTCCTGAGCACTCCTTTATCTCTAGCTATTGTACTCCAACTACTTACCTTAAGAGATCCATGGGCTCTCATTTTATTCAAGAACGCAACTGGTCCTTCTCCTTCAGCCCACCTGGTTTTCTGTTATCTATTGCACACTTGCAAATAGTGTTCACATAGAGTGTTAGTTCCTTGTCCTCTTCTCCTTTGTATGTTGTCTATAGACACAAATATGATATGATACCACTTGATGCAGACCCCACCCACTCCCATAGGTCTGTGTGACCTCTCGGTCTAGGATCTCTCGAATTCAGGAGTTGGATCAGCTCTCAGGCTCCTGATGTACCCCCAAAACATGTCTTCATAGGTCCTTTCCATTTTTCCCATGCATAAAACCAACTCTACGAGGGTCCTAGTACTCCAACAGAGTCTTCCAAGTGACCCAGGGCCAAAAATGTTGGTCAAACTTCCCTTTTAAAAAAAATTCGGGCACTATCCCCCCTTTTGTCGGTGGAAGTCACATCTGACTGGGAGCTGTGACCAAGTGCATAGCCAAAATGTGCTACTTCGGCACTCTGGAGCTTTGAGCTCCGGGATTTTCAACACCACAATACCTCAACTCCTCCGACAACATAGACTCATGAAATTTTGAATAAAAAAAGGGAAATCAACGATCCCAAACCTTCATCAAGATATACGACTCACAGACAACTTCAGGATCCTGGGCTTTAGGATTTTTCCCCATTCAAACATATAATTCCTTTGAATTTGCAAACTCTAAACTCACAGATTGGATGGTCGATGCTTCCTCCATAGATCAAAGGTCCACGCTTACTTCATGCTCCAATCTTAAAAGCTTTCCACTGTGAAATACTTCCAATCCCCCATAGCATTGAATTGACGAACTCGTGAAGGTGATAAATCAAAAACTCTCCACTCGCCGCTAACCAATGGTTGTGATCTTCTCCGGGACTCCAGGATTCTAGAATTCCAAGCGACTAACATACACACTCCTCCAGAGTACCAAACTCTGAAATTCTTTAAAGGCATGATCTATTTTCCACGTTTCCCAACAAATGGACTGCTTGGATCTACTATGAACTCCGAGATTTGGAGCTTTTCGATGCTAGCCTTGTGTTTCCTCCCGAATTCATGAAGTCTGAATTCGAGAAGGATAATGGATCGATGAACCTTGTTCTATTGGCAGTCAATGATTATTATTGGCTTCAGGACTCCGGGCTTCGGGAGTCCTCGTTGATCCAACCCTCAACACCTCCGAACTCCAAATAGGCGGAGGATAGATCCTCACTCCATGTGTCCTTCCTTGATAGATGATCAAGATCAAATCTAGCCTTTGGGCCTCTGGGATTTCTCAACCCAAAATAAAACACCTCTCAATTCCTCCAGAGTGTCAAGTCTCCAGACTCCAAGATCTAGTGCCATGTGTCCCCACCTATCAATGGTTCGGATTTTATCTGCTCTTCGGAGCTTCGGGAGTCTTAAACACTTTATGCCTCTATTCTCCCAGATATTCGGGATTCCAGAATACCCATGATCTGTTGACATGTATCCTCCTCTGATCAACAATCCAAATTCTCTTTAGACTTCGGGACTTTTGGAGTCCTGTCTCTTTTTCTCTCAAGATTGAAAAATCTCTAAACTCATGAAATCCTCACAACTTCTAGGATTAAACCCCGTGATGTGTACCTGGATCTGACAAATGTCGATCCTTGCACTCATATCCTATGGAAGGGATATGCACTCCTCCTCTGCATGGTCCTTCTTCTGTCTGGATGTAGATCTGATGGTCTAGATTGCTTCCCACAACCAATCTGAGAGTTGTTGTAGCTTCCTCTCCTGTTGCTGCGCAAATTTACTTACAATGAAGGATTGCTCAATTTTATCAAAGGCTTAACCTTTGACTTCTTCCTCTGTAATCCTAAATTCTTGGTCTCTATCTGCGATGTACCTCTTGATCTTTCAACTCTTTCAAGGTTTTCAAAGGGACTTGGCCCTTTTCTTCTTCAACAAATCCTTATGCCCTCCTAGCAGCAAAGACATTGTTTCTCCTGAGCTTCAACACTTTAAAATCCTTGGCCACTGGTGTAATCCTTGCACTTTCTTTCTTCATCTTGGGACTTTGACAATCGCCTACACACTCCTTGCGCTTACTTTCCTTAGCTTGACCAACACTTAATGAAGTGTTCCTCAGTGCACTCCTTGTCCCTTCTACTCTAAATAAACTCAGACTATCTCTCCTGAGCTTAACTTTCTGGTGTTCTCACTTGGAAATCTACTCCCAGAACTCGAAAGAGAGTTCTTGTGTGCTCCTTGCATTGGCTCCTCAGAGTGTTTAGTAACTCTGATGTGTACTCACTTGCACAATCTTCCCTTCTGATTTTTTGGCCTATTTTGGTGTGCCCACCTGGAAATCTCTTCCTTGAACTCAAGATTGAGTTTTAGCGCACTCCTTGCGATGGCTTCACATATTTTTTCAACAAATCTGGTGTGCACTCCTTGCACTAGCCTTAAGAGACCAGAACACTTAGAAAACTACAGAGATATGGAATTCTATCAATTTCTGCAAATGAAACATACATGCACTGACAACATTCACACATATACACATAAAACATTTAGATACCTTCATAAAACACATATAAATCACAAAGAAACTCATATGCAGGGAAATTAGCTCTTTATATTAAAAATTGAATGGTCTTTACACTGTGTACAAGACTGGACTGCAACTGAGTCTCATATCCTTCTCCTCTCCTCTCTTCTCTCACTCTACTAATTTCCAACCACCTATGCTTGGCATACATTGCATTGATTTATACATGAGGGGGATTCTTGAGCTTTCCCTCCACACTACCTTAGTGATATCACTTCACAATAAAAACAACCTACCACTAAGGCTTTATTACAATAAATAAACATCTAGTCTGAATCAGATCTAGATCCACCTAACTGAAATCCATTAAAGGAGACTCTACACTCAGCCTGTACAAATGCAGTGGCTCGGCTTTCCTTGAAACTTCAAAAATTTAATTACATTAAATTTCATTAAAATTTGAGATTTAAACTCAAAATTGGGACGGTTGCGCGCCCTTATTTTGGGATCCTTTCCCTCCAATTGTGTTGTCACGCTAGCTGCTGACGTGTTGATGATTTGGAGCGATGCTCCTTCATTAGGAGGTCATTGAAAGGTGGGTATGAATAGTAACATTTGGATATGGATAAATGACCAAGAGAAAATAAGAATGAATAACACCCATGCCACATTAAATGTATATTGGAGGAGAGGTACACGAATGGGTAGGTGTCAAGTGTTGGAATATTCACCAATATTGAGAGAGCGGGGGTGAATTGGTATTTAGAAATTTTTACCATTTTTAATCACAATATGTAAACATTAAATTTTCAAAAATTCCATTCACTTATGATTGCATTTAATATATAATCAACATATAACCATAGATGCAAAATAAAAAATAATTTTACGTGGAAAATCAAATGGGAGAACACCAGGGAATGCTTTTTAATATATATCTCTAATATTACATTCACATGAAGCACCAAATTCCAAGATTCTCCAAAACCAACTGGAAGGATTCTCCAACTCCCTTATTTACAGGCTCCAACCTGAAGGAAGGTACAACTCCCTATATTCTCCAGCTCCAACTGGAAGGAGGCTCCAACCCCCTAGTTTATATCATCCAACTTGAAGGAAGCTACAAATCCCTAATTTACCAACACTCACTGGAAGGAGGAATCAACCCCGTAGTTTTATAAGCACCAACTCAAAGAAATATGCAACTCCCCTACAAGAATCAACTTGCTATATGAGGACACCAATCTTCTCGTGCACCACCCAACCACCCTTGTTTCATAGGCATCAACCTGAAGGATACTCTGACCTCCTACCTTGCACCACCCTGCCACCCTCGAATATAGATAATAGAATAAACATGTCACTATTGTTGAGGAAAAGATATGAAATGATCTTACTCAAGCATTTTCAGATTCTTCTTGGCTAAAGAAAAATAGATGGGAATGTCACCCTATGTTTATAGCCATCAAAATTAATATCCTAACTCACAGGTATTGATTACAAGTGCTTAGGCTAGTCTTTTTTAAAATACAAGCTTGCTGGAAAATTCAGTATTTATATGATTTTCTAAATATATCAGTTGCTGAAATAAATGTAGATACAGAAGCAAAGACACCAAGATGATAATCAAGACAAATGAGACATAAAGCAATCCTTTATTTCATTCCAATTCACCAAAGAGGCATTCTCTTTACAAAATATCGTGAAGAAGTTTTGGACCAAAGTCAAACATAGACATCCCCGATGGAACATACAAAAGGACCTCTAACAGAAAATTAAAAAACAAAACTTTAAAATTTGGATCAGCTTGCCACAGATTGTTTCCCACTCGACTCTGCACAATAGCCTTTGTCAGTCATGAAAAATAATTCACAAACAGACAAGTCTACACAAACTATCAAAGATAGATCAATACCTTTGAAAAACAAGTGTTTGAATGATGTAATTCAACCCTGAATCTTGTTGTCTACAATAATACCTTGCTATCATAAAAAAGTATTAGGCTTGTGATAAATTAAGGAATGAATGAAAACTGAACTATCTCAACATAAACTCAAAGAGAAAACCTTAGTATGTTTCTCCTTCTATCCTCCTCTTGTTCCTCCCTTTCCTTTTGCCTTTAAGCAAATTAGAATTGGTTGAAGTAGTTGAACTACTTCATTAGTTAAGTTAACTAAAAAATCAACCAACTTTTTAGTTAGGGGGAAAAGTAATAAATCATAAGAAGGGTTTTAAATAAATAATAACTAGTAGGTGGGACCCCTTGTGACTCCCATTTAGCTCTTAACAATTATAACATAACTATTTAATTAAATAAGAACATCTCTCCTTGTGACTCCCATCATCACATGCATGTTTGAAAATTTATCTCATTGACATTTGACATTATTTTCAAAAATACATTACTCATATATCGAAAAAATCATGTTGTCCAAAACCTCTTAAGTCAATTGTCATCAACAATAAATAAAATAAAACTCAAAAACCATATTTTCCACTTTGAGATGCAATCCTTCCCTTGGTTGTGTTGAGCCTTTAGGCCTAATCTAGTTGATCACATGAGAACAATCGTCCCTTAAATGCATCCAGGAATACATGGATTTATCAGAGCCATTGGAGGGTGAGGAAGGGGTAGCAGTGGCTTTTCCTTTGTCAGGGGCATGGTGGGCCTCAATTTTCAATCTTTTTCTAGCATGGGAGGACTGCACTAGTGAGTGGGTAGGGGAATCTTGGACAATCTTATTGTTAGGCGAGGGAGAAAGTAAAGACAAATTGGGCCAGCCACGATGTTGGGAGACTATCGGGTGGACAATCTCTTGACATCCGTCATTTTCGGGAACCTCGGGTTGCAATGAGACATGAGGGGTCATAGGAATAACAGGGGCTTGTGGAACTTGGAAGGGAGGCCTTTCAGGCCTCAGTTGGACCACTCCTTTCCCAATCCAATTGAAAAACCTAGCCTGAAATATCTGGCCTAACTCTTGTGATTCAACATCAAATTGTATGGAGAATCTTGGTCTTCTTGGGTCTATGTTCCAATTACCTCTTCCTCAGTTTCCTCTGCCATGGCTACCTCGGTTGAAAAATCTCATTCGTGCATGCATGATTGATTAGAAAATAGTTCCTTTAATAACCATATATGACAACTCCTTAAAAATATGAAATAGACTTTGGCTTAGCAACATATCAGATTCATGCAATCCAATCCATGCAAATTGTTTAATTGTTTTCAATGAGCAGGGGGTGAACAAAAGGTCCTGGGATATGTGAGGGGTTTGTATTGAGCGAAAAATGATAAAATGAGGGGGAAAATAAAAATGGTTACTGCTCACAAACAACACACAATCAATTGTAATGTAAACCAAGGAACATGCCACTGTAATCCATCCAAGAAACTATGATTTCAAACTGTTACAATACATAATTCTCTTACTGTAATTAGATTTTAGGAACAGGGAGTGAAAAATGGATATGGGAAAGTGAGGGGATTGTAATTAGCGAAAAGTGAAATAATGGTAGGGAAAGAGAGCGAATATTGTTCATAAAATTAATTAAGTAATCCATAAAACCATTATATATCAAACGCAAAAGGTCCAACATCAACCAAATAATCACCGTGCTCAATTAAACAACTACTGTGTATAATTCAATCAATTATGTGTATCAACTTGCTTACTGTCCGTAATTAAATTTTTAACAGAGTGTCATCAAACAAGACAATATGCCTTCCATAAAAACCTGTAGAAGAGTTCTATTTCTCCTCATTTATCCACTTACTGTTTTAAAACAATTTCCAAATGAACACAAAGTCACTTAATTCCACTTTATTCAGCATCAAAACATCAACCATTGTCCATGAATTATTTCCTTAATCAAACATAGACACAAAATCATGGCTGATTTCATCCCTCAATTTCATTTAACAATTAAATTGTAATGAGACCATACTGTCACAACACCCGTGCCTATCTCTTTTAATATGTATGATATTCATCAATCATACATAATGGACAGTCAAACACAATGATCAATATTTCAATTTAGAATAAACTTGACTTTCCATTTAAACACATAGTAACAAAAATCACTATTTCAACTCATACGACGTTGTGGGACACAGAGACCACTCAACAAAATGCAAGAGAATTTATGTGACTGACATGTCTAATTACCCTGAAACCAAATATCAATGATGTTGAGCTATCAATCCAATACAACGAGGCAACAACAGTATGCCCAATCCCATTTTTGAAATCGATGAAATTGCAACAAAACCATATTGTTTTTAAAAAAACCCGTGACCATCTCTAATGGTGCAATCAAACAATATCCATAGCATATACAGTGGATAGCCATGACACAATTATCACGATTTCAATACTCTCATTTGGTGATTTAAAACACACAGTCACAACAACCATCAACCCAACCTAACATGATGTAGGAAGGCCACTCATACTAATTCATTACGCATGAAGAATCACTATTATTTAATCAATCATAAGCTAATGTTGGGTTAAAAATTCAATAATTACAATGTAAGAGACAACGACTGTGTATTTAATCTCATTCTCCATTCAACCAGTTAACTGTTGGGCCTTAGAAACGTCGTATTTTCATCCACCTTTTCCTTCATTATTCATTATATTCCATCGTCCCATTAACCTTTTATTATACCATTTTCATAAATACATTTGGGTTTCACATTATTATTTTCGACTTTATTCATTTTAGTATTATAAGTGAATTTATGATTAAATATTAGAAATTAACAAATTTTCATTATATCTCAAGGTTGGATGAGTTTTATGATGTGTACAAGTATATTTGAATATTTCAACAAAGTCAAATATTACCACCTAGCCTCAAATTCGAATTTTATATTCAAGCTTTGAAGATTTGAAGAATATTTGGGATAATCATTCAAGCATATTCAAAGGAGAAGATCATGGAGATTTTGATGGCATATCTTATCCAAGATTTGTGAGAGATGTGTGGAGGATTTGAAGGGATCATATCTTGTAATAATAGGAAAGTGGTTGAGAGAATAGTGGATCTGTAATTATGAGACTCTTATCTTATCTTCAAGACTCTCATGTATAAAAGAGAGTGTTCTCTCTTCATTTGTGGGGAGTTAGAGATGAGAGATTAGACTTAGATTATCTTGAAGTCTTAGAAGGGGATTCTTAGCTTTGATTCTTTCATTGTTATTCTTTCATGCTTTGTCATTTGATTCTTGTAATACAATTTGAGATTGATTTATTGTGTGAGCTCACATATGTCTTTTGTCATTCAACTCTTCACATGTTGTATTGGTTTCCTAGATTAATTTCCTGCTTTCCTAGTTAGTCTTTCAATTCTTTCCTAGATTAATTTCATTTCAACAATTTAGATTAGATTACTTCTACTGCAGTCCTGCATATATAGTGTGTGTGCTTTGTAAGCGTAAGAACCTCGGATTGACAAATTAAATAGTTGGGAAAGTACTCAAATGAAATTAAACGACAATATTTCCACCTAACATTAACCAAACTGATCTATTGATCCAACTGTTATAATAGCCAATGCAGTGACCAAATAACAATAACCAAAACCATTGTCAACATAATAAAAAAAGATGAGCCAACAATTGGACACTGTCGATGATAACCCACCAACTCATAACATTCAAAAATAAAACCGACAGGGTTTAACGACTCCAAAACGGGCTTGAATAATCAAGGGTTAGCTTTGTGGATCATCATAGGGAGATTGGAGTCACCCCCTAACAATAGTTGAGGACTTCTGAGATCATACGGTGGACACACAGGTCATATCACCAACAACTTCACATACAGGGTGACCATTAACGAGATAGGCGAGACTAGGAACAGAGGAGCACAAGGCTTCATTTTGGTTTGTAATAACACCGAGAACATGTAGGGTATAACCCTTGTGGTTTTCCCAATCAACCCGAAGAATGCTAAGATAAAACAGAGCTAAGAGAAGAAATCAATCTTAAGCAATCCCCTTGGCATAATAGCCATCGTAACCTACTATGCAACATCAATAGCATGAACCAACCCATACTCAGGTGAACGATACATAGTGACACAATGTGGTTCAAACCCAACAACCCCATAATCAACAAAACAGTTGGGTATGGTGACAAGAGAAGTGTGGATACAACTAGCCAATCCAAACCGCATAAAACCCTTCAACTAGAACCAGTAAGGATGAAAGAGAGCCTTCATCACTTATAGTTCTCAGAATAATAAAAAAACTGTGACTTCAACCATTATTTTCATTTTCCATGAAAACCACACAAACAATCTATTCCAGGGAAATATCGCAAATTTACACAGTTGCCAGACTTAAGGAAAGCAAAGACCCATACATCATCGAGAAAATATCTATTTCATAACCATAGCGGGTTCATGGATGGCGAAAAGACATACCTGTAACCACGAAAGCCTTAAAAATGAGAGCTTGGTCAAGCAATTCTTCCTTTGCTTGAAAATCAGAGCTTAATCACAACGAACACAATTGAACAATAGCCAATCCAGGGTGATGGCCAGTGGGAGGGGTATGGAGTGACGTGCATTAAATGCATGTTGCCTCCAACCTCTAGTCATTCAATAACTTACTACACAAATTCCACTGAAATTTCTAATGAACTTCCTATAGAAACTTGCTAATCCATGGAAGATTCTCACCTTGAATACGATTCTTGGCGATGGCCATTCTCTAATTGCTCTCACCTTCTCTAGATCCATCTTCAATTCATTTGAGGATATTAAAAAACCCAAGTAAATGAGTTATGTCTTCATAAAAGATCATTTCTTTAGATTTATCAGCAGCTTCTCCCGCTACAATATTCACATAACTAACATTAAGTGCCTCAAATTCTCTTATTTAGTTTTACTGAAGACTAATATAGCATCTAGATATACAATCACAAACTTACCAATAAAATCTTTTAATACTTCATTCATTAACCTCATAAAAGTACTTGGGGCGTGTTACACCTCAAAATTACTCACTTCGATAGTGTCGCAAGTGTCCTCATTACGAGTGTTGTAAGTGTTGCATATTCTCTGTAAGTGTCACAAGTGTCAATAAAAGTATGCTACCATCTTGCCTATGTCGTTCCCATAACGACATCATGAAGACAATTAAGACACCTCAAAGGATGGTTTAGAAGAAGGAAAATCACTTGGCAATAAGTACAAGCCCTTTTCCATTGGACAAATCACTAAAAAAATGATTTTTGGAGAGGAGCGCTCCCCTACCCACTGTTAGTGAGTGCTGGCGCACCCTGAGCCTCTTTGGGGAGTGTTTGAGCACCCTGTGCACCCCTTTAGGGGAGCACTACCCTCTTTTCAGAAAATTTTGGGTTTGTTGAGGCAAATTAGGGAAGAGTCCCTCAAATCTTGAAGGTAGTTGGATTTGAGTAGATGGTCAAGGCATGATCTTAGGGGAGATCCTCAACTGAAGGAGAGGAATCCTCAACTCATCCCAAATATCTCTCAATTGGTTGGAATCCTCCAAGATTATATAAGGAGGCCTTCTCATGGTGAAAGGTAGAATAGAGACTAGAGTTTGATGACAAACGTATGATCCTATAAGTGGTATTGATAGAGAATGACAATGGAGATTGGAGATGTGAAACTTATGATCTCATGAGTGAGATGCCATCAAAGAAATCAGTGGATATTGATTGAGTAAAGGGGTTGGACAAGGAGAACTAGAAGAATCTGTTGCATCTTCATTCAAAGGATTGTAAGCACTTTTACTTGTTCTCATTAATATAATCAATGCTTGGCCTATTTCTTTCAAACTTGTGCTTGTTCCATATGAGTTTGTCTGCAGTAGATGGATCTGTGATTGAGATAATATCATTAGAGTAGGAAGTATTTTGTACCTTTGTTTGTTTTTCGGGACCTATTAAGGAGCTCAATATCAAAGCTCAGCCTAGACTTTGTAGGGACAAACGTCGCTTATAAGGTACTTATATTTCTCCTTCTCTTTCATTCATTAGCTTGATTAGATCTAAAAGGAAGATAGTGTCCATGTTAAGCACTTTTTGTCTTGGCCTTAGGAGTCTAGAGACCAAGAGGGAATCCACTTGTCCGCAGGAGGATTCACCTACAATAGAAATTGGTGTCTCTTTAGGGTCCCACACAAGGTGACGGTGAAGGGAAGTCTCACTGTACCTGGAACAGACGTTGGTCAAACTCACTCGGGCTCCTTGGAGGGTAAATCCACAATTACTATGTGGAAGCTTGCACTAAGGTGTAAGTCCATTAAGCAGGTCACCAACGTAACTGATCCACCCACTCTATCCCCGCCTCTTCCTATTTTGATCTCACGACGTTGGATTTCATCACCAACTAGTGGTTTCATTGTGGGAAGGTTTGTTTGATTGTTTGATTCTCAGATTCATAGCATGTGTTGGTTGTGTTACTTAGTGTACCTTAGGTCGAGTCAGTGTTAATGGAATCCAATCCTGAGAGTACCAAAGAAGGAACCCCTTCTCCTGGGGAACCTTATACCTTTCCTTCTTTTGGAAAATTTGGCCCTCCGTACATTGCCACACTGAGTCTTCTGGGACTCACCATCGGATTACCGATTTGGTTGTTTCCCACTTCGGTGATCTCGAATCCTCCCAATGTTTCAACTGCACCTAATACTTTAGAGGTCAGTACACCACCCATACATCAACCTCATGTCGAATTTTTGCCTTCTTTGCCCATTAAGTCTCCTTCCCTTTCTCCTTCTTCGTCTAGTGAAATCTCTAAAGAAAGTAGCCAGGTTGATAATAAGAAGAAGAAGAGCCCAAAAAGGACCAAGGCTCCAACAACATCAGATGTTGAATCCCAACAACCAACTACTGTTAATAGTATTGGGAGTGTTGATGAGGTCAACAAGATTAAAATGAAGAATCTGAAACCCAAATTCCCTTGCAATCTTTGTAAGGGTGACCATTTTCTGAGGGATTTCCCTGGTATTCCCAAGGTCTTAGAAATGTGGTCCTCCATGTCATCAGAATCTGTTGGTCATGTCGGTGATACCTCATCAACTAGTGACGTTAAGGTTGGTAAGAAGAATACAACTGTCAAATTCCCTTGCATGTTATGCAAAGGTGATCATTATTCTCACCTTTGTCCTCGCATGGACGAGGATTATTCTCTTTTGGAAAAACTTCAACTTACAAAATGTTATCGTAAGCTTTCCCCCAACACATCATTAGTTAATGGACTGGTCAATCCAGTTCCATCCCCGATCAATCCAGTTGATCAGGTGGTCGATCTAGTGTCCTCCTCGATTGAACCACAAACCCAAGTAGTTGATCCAGTTCCGTCATCGATTAGCCCTACTCTTCATCAAAAGAGTGTAACCCAAGTAGTCGATCTGTTTTCATCCTCATTCAACCGCACTCTCTCATTCAAGAGTGACACCAAAGCATTCGATCTGTTTCCACCCGTCGACCCCATTCTCCCCATGGAGAATGAAACCCAAGTGGTCGATCTGGTTCTATCATCGGTCGATCCCACTCCTCCTTTGACGAGTGCCAAAGTGGTTGATCCAGTCCCTTCCTCAGTCAGCCCCACCCTTCATCTAAGGAGTGCCAAAGTGATTGCTCTGGTCACATTGTCAGTCAATCCCACTCTTCCTCTGAAGAGTGCCAGCGCGATTGATTCGATCCCATCATCAGTCGATCCTACTCTCCCTCTAGAGAGTAAACCCGATATTGCCCACATTTTTCTCATTGATACAGAATATACCATGCTGGGGGGCATTCCTCATTCTCCCATGAAACCCCCTCCAAGTAATGAGGCCATCCTTTTCGATTGGGGTGTGCTAACTAGACCTCGTCTTCCTTCTCACATTCCTTTCCAGATTATAGTATAGGTTTGTGTTCGGGACGTTCCTCAAACACTGATAGATGAAGATGCATCCGTTAGTATTTTGTCCTCTGTTTCTTGGCATGCTTTGGGTTGTCCTCAGCTTGCATCAGTTACACAGAATCTATTAGCTTTTAACAGAAGAACTAGTCAACCTTTAGGGACCATTCCTCAGTTTCTGGTAACTTTGGGAGGGAAAACTGTCTTTATTGATGTCATGGTAGTCTGATACCCCTTGGATTTTTCTTTACTCCTTGGACGGGATTGTGTCTATTCCATGAAAGTTGTTGTGTCCACTCTTTTTCATGTGATATCTTTCCCACGGGATGGAAGAATGGTGATTATTGATCAACTTTCATTCATCGGTCTTGACTGGATTACCTCCCTAAATGGTTCTTATATGATGACAGTATCACCCCTGCCGCATGTCAATTATGTGGCGTTGTCTCCCATGACTTCAACTTCAGACGATTTGGATCCGGTAGTTGACATGGTGATTTCTTCGATAGGGCTATTGGAGCCTGATCTCCTTACCCCTGTTGTATCCCTCGACATGTGTTCCTTCCAGAGTAATTTTCTTCCATCCAGTGAAGATCTCTTGGAAGCCATGATCGAGTTTTTTCCCTTGACATGGTATCCTTCCATAGCGTTATTCTCTTGGAAGCTGTGATCAAGGAGAGTCTGTGAGCATAGTTTTTCTTCTCTGTGGTAAGCTCGTTAAAAAATGAAATAGAGGCCTTGAGCATAGTTTTCCTCTCTGTAGCAAGCTTGTTAAAAAATGAAACAACAATTTGGGGATTGAACCCGGAGCCCTGAGCATAGTTATTTTCCTGTGTCCAGCTCATTAAAAAATGAAACAATCACCTCTCTTGAACCTTCTTTTCATCCACTCTTATCTTTTTTCTCCATCTAGTAGAGAAATTGGTGACAACCTCAAATTCAGTGAATGAATTGAAGCTTGGAGGGCATGTCTCCAGCCTTTGATGATCATTCTAGAGTTAAGCCACTAGCTTTCAATCTGGGGGCATACCAAGATTGGTCTTTGTTCTTTCTTGTGCTCGAAAAAAACATGAGAATGTAACTTAGTATACTTTTATCACTTTTTTGGACTTGCATGGATATACAAAAAGGGAACACTTTGGAGTCATCTTTGAGCTCTTTTCAGACTCTATAAACATGAAAAGATTGCTGAGTGATCTTGCTTCCTTTGCCACTCATTAAAAGGTTTGAAAGGGCATCTTTTGAGTGATAATTTATCTCTTTTTTGGCCTCGCGAGACTAACATTACAAAAAGGGACAACATTGGAGTCGTCTTTAAGTTGTTTTCAGACTCTCTAAATATGAAAAACCATCGAGTTTACCTTCTTTGGACTCATTAAACAATCATACATTGAAGGGCCCATACAGGACCGAAATCTTACTTCTTCCAGTTCACTAAATAAAGGAAGAGGGACTTACCGAAGGTGAGTTATATCAAGCATGTGTTACCCTCCTTGAGCTCGTTAAATTAAAAAGAGGTACTCATCTATCTGGATGGGGGAAAAATTGAAAGAAGCAATCTAAGCAGTTTTTTGAGAACTCTATCAACAACTCTTACGGTTGCCCTTGAACACAACACTTTGTCTTTGCACGCATTTTAATCCGCTGAACCTATGCACTGATCCAATTCTCTGAGTTTATTTTACTCCTTTGGGTCACCTAACGAAAGTCACAAACATCCACTGCATCATCAAACTTTGGTCCATGTCATGTTTGTGTTGTCATGCCTCAGTGTTCAAGGGAAGTATCTGCCTCGAGAGTCATCCATCACAAATATCCTGTTTCAATACATGTGTCAGTCCATATTCATTTGATCTACCAATTACATCTTTGTGTATGTTTCGTGTCGTTGATGGGGATACATCAAGGCCCTCCTTCGACGAGTCTCTTCCTATAGACTTCAGCACATTATCCATGAGCTAGACTTAGAAACCAGTTAGTACCTTGGGAACTGCATGCCTCAATGGTAGGCCTCCTCATGTCTGACAATGGGTTTACATCATTGACCTATGATCGGATGATTCCACGGATGTTCGAATTTAGCTCATCCATTCACATTCGTTGGAATGTACTAGAGTACCTTGGGAATCATTGACATCAATGGTGATTTCCCTCATGCTTGTTAACGGTTTACATCATTGACCGATAATCAAGTGGTTTATGCCATGTTTGACATCAAGACATCTATTCACATGGTTAGATTCATACTACATTAGGATCGGTAAGAAGACCCTAGGTTGAGTCATCACTCTTATATGTACTTTGCCCAGGTTGCGAAGGAGTTCTCTTGAACTATGACACATATACTATTACATAGATCCACTTTGTATTGGTCGTGGCTATGTCTTGTCATTTTGTAGACCCACTGTGTATCCTTCATGGCTATACCAGTGGCTATACCATTTTTTCAATATAATTATCGATTCGCAGTGTATTTTATGGTGGCCATACCTAAAAAGTCTTTATCACTCAAGCATAGGTATGCTTGCCTTGGGTTTGAAACATGTCATAATATTTGTTTGATGGTTGTGTGCATCTTTTTCCAGTTTCTCTATGTCCATACCCTTGCTTGAAAAAGTCTACAAAGTACTTCAGTCATCATCGTCTTCTAACTTCATACTTTGGGGGGCAATCTGTTACACCTCAAAATTACTCACTTCAATAGTGTCGCAAGTGTCGTCATTACGAGTGTTGTAAGTGTCGCATCTTGTTCGTAAGTGTCGCATCTTGACTATAAGTGTTGCAAGTGTCAAGAACAGTATGCTGCCATATTGCCTATGTCATGCCCATAACGACATCATGAAGACACTTAAGACACCTCAAAGGATGGTTTGGAAGAAGAAAAATCACTTGGCAAGAAGTACAAGCCCTTTTCCATTGGAAAAATCACTAAAAATTTGATTTTTGGAGAGGAGTGCTCCCCCACCCACTGTTAGGGAGTGATGGCTCACCCTGAGCCTCTTTGGGGAGTGTTTGAGCACCCTATGCACCCGTTTAGGGGAGCGCTACCCTCTTTTGAGAAAATTCTGGGTTTGTTGAGGCAAATTAGGGAAGAATCCCTCAAATCCTGAAGGTAGTTGGATTCGAATAGATGGTCAAGGCATGATCTTAGGGGAGATCCTCAACTGAAGGAGAGGAATCCCCAAATCATCCCAAATATCTCTCAAGTGGTTGGACTCCTCCAAGGTTGTATAAGAAGGCCTTCTCATGTTGAAAGGCATAGTAGAGACTAGAGTTTGATGTCAAACTTATGATCCTATAAGTGGTATTGACATAGAATAACAATGGAGATTGGAGATGTGAAACTTATGATCTCATGAGTGAGATGCCATCAAATAAATCAATGGATATTGATTTCTTAAAGGGGTTGGACAAGGAGAACTGGAAGAAGTTGTTGCACCTTCATTCAAAGGATTGTAAGCACTTTTACTTGTTCTCATTAATATAATCAATGCTTGGCCTGTTTCTTTCAAACTTGTTCTTGTTCCATATGAGTTTGTCTGTAGTAGATGGATCTATGATTGAGATAATATTAGTAGAGTAGGAATTCTTTTTTACCTTTGCTTGTTTTGCAGGACCTATTCGGGACCTCAATATCGAAGCTCAACCTGGACTTTGCAGGGAAAAACGTCGCTTATAAGGTACTTTTCTTTCTCCTTCTCTTTCATTCATTATCTTGATTAGATCTAAAAGGAATTCAGTGTCCATGTTAAGAACTTTATGTCTTGTCCTTAGGAGTATAGAGACCAAGAGGGAATCCACTTTCCCGCAGCAAGATTCACCTACGACAGGGCATTTTTCAAGCCACTCATACAACCCTTTGTTTGTTTTGAAGGTTTCTTTCCATTCATCACCTTCTCTCATCCTTATCTGCTGATATCCACTTTTCAAGCCTATATTTGAAAAAAAATTGCTCTGCTCAAGAAATCTATTAAGTTATTCATCCTGGGAAAAGGAAATCTATACCTGATGGTGATTTTGTGTATGGCTCTTGAGTCTGTACACATTCTCCATCCTCCATCCTTCTTTGGATTCAACACAGTTGGTATTGTGCATGGACTCAATCTTTCCCTAACTAAACCCTTGTCCATCAAATCCTAGACTTTCTTCTTTACCTCCTCGTTCTCTTGAGGTGTCAATCTGTATGTTTCTTTGTTCGGAAGACTCGCTCTTGGTATGATATCAATGTGATGGATGATACTTCTAATAGGTGGAAATGAGTTAGTTAACTCATCCACTACTATGTTAGAAATTTTTTCTAACAACTCATGAATTTCCTCAGGAAGATCATCCATAGAAGTACTTGTAAGGATGACTCTGGTATTCCTCACCACATCAAACTGCATCTCCTTTTCCTTCTTGAATTCACGTAGGAGTTCCTTCCCACTCATGAGAATTATACTTGTGTTGACTTCTTCCTTCACCTTCTTATCCTCTATTGGAAGTAACATGTTCGTTCTACCATTCTTCTCTAATGTATAAGTATTTTTTCTCCCATCATAAATGAAATTTCGGTCAAACTACCATGATCTCACCAACAAGATATGACATCCATCCATGGGAATCACATCACACAAAATATCATCTCTATATCCTCCTATCTTAAATTCAACTTGCCATTGTTTAGTTACCATTACGTGGTGTCCTTTATGCAACCACAAGACCCTATACGGATTTGGATGTGGAGTTGTCTCTAGCTCCAATTTCTCCACCATTTTATGTGGATACCAATTTATTAGTGCTCGCACTATAAATTATCACCTTGCATACCATGTTTTTAGTCCTGCCATAAGTTATGAACAAATTGTTCCTCTGCACTAGTTTTTCCATTTCTTTCGCTGGCTTCAAGAGAACCTTCCTCATCATCAATTATCTCCCATCTTCTGCGCCTTCTGCCTCAACATTCCGCTTCTGCACTTCCAAAATGTGAGCTTCAGCTCCTCCTTATTTCTTTCTCTTGGGGAATTCCCAAGACATGTGTCATGATTTTCGATAGGCATAACACTTCACCTCTCCTCCTATGCCTCTTCCTCTTCCTCGAGGAAAAGCATTTCTTCCACCATATTGTATCCCTCGAGAACTTCCTCCTATTTCTGAGTGACTATGTGGTTTTTCAGTCTCAACCTTGGTATTTTGTGCCTTATCATGGACAATTCCCTTACCTCTATTTAGACTTCTCCCTCTGCGTCATTGGATCTGTTGCCTATCCAATTTATCTTCTTCCTTTAGTGCAATCTGATAAGCATCCTCCATTGTCCTCATTATTATCATGTTGATTTCATCCTGGATTTCATATCTCATACCATTAATATACCTAACAACCTTTTCATCATATTTTTCTCTCTGTCCATCCCTGATGTTCAACTTATAAAATTCATTTGTGTAGTCCTTTACTTTTAGTCCCTTCTGTCTCAGGTTCTACAACTTCCTGAATAGATTTATTTGGTAATCATGGGGTATGAATTTATCTTTCAACTTGGCTACCATTATATCCCAATTCTTGATATTTTTCTTTCCTTTACATATTCTTTTAGCATTTATTTCATCCCACTGCAGTGTTGCATGTCCCTTCAATCTGGTGACAACGTGTTTTACCTTTTTCTTCTCATCGACGTCTTCATAATAGAAGTACTTATACATTGCTAGTATCCAATCAAGAAATTCATCCACATCTAAGTTTTATTCTTACATCGATATTTATATCTTTGCTCTAACTCCCAATTTGACAATAGCTTTCATCAAGCGTTCTTCTACAGTGTCTTCTCTTGTAGCTTCTTCAACTTCCACTTCCTCTTTCTCTGCATCACTGACGTATCCAACATCAGGTACTCTTCTTTGTGTTGTCTCCATAGAATCTAATATTGTGCAAAGTTATCTCATATCCCTTTCCACAACTCAATTTTCTACAGGTGTCTCTGCACGTCTTCTAGGAAGCATGGTGCTAAACATTTTCCTTCACATAGAGCTCAAAAAAGAAACTTTTGTTTCTGATACCACTTGATGATACCAAACTACCTCTTATTTCCTACAAAAATTAAATTTGTGGCTCTTATACCACTTGATGCAGCCTCCCCTTCTCTCCTCTGGGCTCTATGACCTCTCGTTCAAGGATATTCAATTCTCTAAGCCGAATCATCTCTTCGGGCCTCTGCTAGATCCTAGATAAATTCTCACAGGTCCCTTGTTGTTACCACACAGGTTCAATTCACCCACAACCCCATTATTTGGTGCTTCTGGTAACTTTTAAATGGAAAACACTAGCTCTTGTTGCTAGGCCCAGCTTCGTTATGACCATGGCTATAACTTCTAGCTAGCCCCCTTCACGGATTTAGGCTTCAGCTATTTCAAGTGCAGATGACTCTCAAATCCCCAAACTCTAAACCAATGGAATCATCCAAACAGAAATCTACGGCTTCTGCTTCTCTGATAGCCAACGACTATGATTCACTTCGGGACTCTGAATTCGAAAGTTCCAAGCATTCCAAACACTATTTTCCCCGTATTTATTCATACCCATAGCTACGGATCGAGCGCCACGTGCTCACCCTAATAAACGATTGAGATACTCCCTTTGTTCCACTTCAGACGACTTCGAGTCAACGCTTTGTTGCTCCTCTTTCTCCAGAAGTGTCAATCCTCTGAAGTGATAGATCTTCTGCCACACGTCCTTTCTGAATCCAATGGTCCAAATCTGTTCAGCCTTGCGACTTCACGACAATGGCTTTTTGCTCCATGCAAATCTCCCAGAGCTTTATCTCCCGGACTCTCCAATATGTTGCCATGTATCATCCATGATACTGACGGCTAGGATTTACTTCACCTCCTCGGGACTTCGGCAATCCCTCTCCTTGAATACTTCCACACCTCCAACTAGACAAATTTTCGAAGGATTCTAATCCTATCCTTCGTGCAACTTTCCCAGATCTCGTGGTCTGGAAAGATCCCGACTCCTCTGAATGGATCTTGCTCATTGATTGGGAAATTTTTAGTGGCCTCTTCCCTACTGAAGAATTTATGTCTTCTATCTATTCTGAGCTTGTTCTTCCTCGAACACTTTAACCTCCCAGAATGAATTTCTCGACACTTGACCAAATTTCAACCCTGCGCACACCTTGCAATAGGCTTCTTTCACTTAATCCCTTTGTAGACGACTGTTCACTCCTTGAAACAATTCTTACATGACTCAAATTCCCCTCCTGAACAATATAACGTTGAGTGTGTTTTATTCCTACACACACCTTGTGAGTTCCTCTCCACTCTTTGCAAACAAAAACTTCATGTTATCTCTTCTGAGCTTCTGAGTCAAACTAGACTCTGTCAACGCACTCCTTGCATGGTCTCGAAGAAGAGAAACAATATAAACTTATCTAATCCTCACAAACTCATGCAGTCAACCATGTAATGCATTCATAACATAAGAACAAGTAATAACAGATAATTGCAATTAAACAGAAATCCTTCCATTCATTCATTCAGATATACACTGTAATAGAAGCACCAAACATTTGGATCAACGCTTCTATGTTATATTCATTCAAATGGTATGTACATGGTCTCATACAACTCTGATAAAATTCAACAACTTATGAATAACTGCAATAGCTTTCATCACTCTCCAACCATCAGTGGCCTCATTTGGTCATACAATACATATATTTATACAAAATGAGCTCATAGAGATTTTTCCCTCCGACTACCTTAGTGTTATCCTATCAAATTAAAATCTTTCAACTACTAAGGCTTATTACAATAAATGAATGGTATAGAAAAATAAGAGCGAATGCTTCATATCTATACTGCTATCTACTACATTAAAGGAATTACAATCCCATCTATCTCACGTGATGGTTCATCCTCTTAACATTTAAGATCTTCTTTAATTACAATCTTTTCAATATATTTTCATTATTTGCCAACTTTAAATTTAAAAATCACTTCAAAATGCGCATTAGGTGCTGAGATGTATTCCACCTGCACTTTGATGATGATGCTCATGCATCACTTTCAAGTTCTTTTCTCTGTCTTTCTAGGGCACACAAGAATTATCCTTTATGATATGCCATACCATTTCCAATTTCTTCTTCTGGATTTTTCTGACATGATGAGTTTCTTTCGTCTTTTTCTATCTCATCATCTTCTTTATCTTGATCAACATGCCCTCTCTCTGTGATTTCAATAAGAGATACCTTAGAGTAGATATTATGTAGCTTATCCCAAAGCTCTTTAGTTGGTGAACATTGTCCCACTTGGACTTTTACCGAATCAAGTAATCCATCTAGGATGGCATCCATTGTTATTTTGTTGTTCCTTTTCAATTCCTTCTTAGTTGTAGTCTTCAAAGGTTTCTTTGAAGTGGTGTATCCTGTAACAACTGAGTTCCATATGTCAAACCCCTGTCCATGTAAAAATACTTTCATCCTACTACTCCATATCTCATAGTCCTGACCATCAACAACTGGTGTTTCATTATCCTTGCACTCCATTATTTACCTTCCAGTGGTTAGAATATTTTTGAAGGACGTGATTTCATACCAATTGTTGGAATATTCACCTATACTGAGAGGGGGGGGTTATTTATTATTGATCACTTTTTACCATTTTTAATCACAACATGTAAATGTTAACTTATCAACAATTCTATTCACTTATGATTGAATTTAACATATCATAAACATATAACCACAAATGCACAATACACAATAATTTTACATGGAAACCCAATTGGCAGAAAACCACGAAACTATTTTTAATATATATCTTGAATATTACATTCACAAGAAGAAACAACTTCCAAGATTCTCCAACACCAACTGGAAGGAGGCTCCAACCCCCTTGTTTACAGGCTCCAACCTGAAGGAATCTAAAATTCCCTAAATTCTCCAGCTCCAAATGGAAGGAGGCTTCAACCCCCTAGTTTATAGGAACCTCCAACTCATTGATTTACCAAAACTGCCTGGAAGGAGGCACCAACCTCCTATTTTTATGAGCACCAACTCAAAGGTAGTTGCAACTCCCTTGCAATCATCAACCTACTCTCTGAAGACACCAATCTTCCCATGCACCACCCAACCACCCTTGTTTCTTAGGCACCAACCTGAAGGACACTTACATCTCCTTCCTTGCACCACCCTGCCACCATTGAATCTAGATAAGAGAGTCAACATGTCACTGTGACTGTAAATAATACTGATACATCATCATCATCAAATCTAGATCTACTACAACTGATACATCATCATCATAAAAACTAAATTCACCACAACCGATACATCAACATCATCAAAACTATATCCACCACAAATGATACATCAACATCATCAACTTTGGTCCACTTAGAAACTGGGTCCACATAAATATCCCAGGTCAACATGGGTCCACATATAAACCCCAACATCACTTCTTACATTTATCTCAAACACTTGTTTGGGACTAGTTTATGGATTGGTCACAAACTCTAACTTCATCCAAGTATAAATTTGTACATGTAATGAATAAAGGTCTCAACTTGTATCCAATATTCCTTGATATCATCTCTAAAATTCCTCCAAGTTTCTCTCCTCGAATCATCACTAAAAAGGAGATATAGCGAGAGTGAACTTGTAGAATTTGGAGAGCGAACTTGTACAACATTCCACGCACTCAATATTTGATATCTTACTATGAAATTCCCATAAAAGATACTAAATACTATAATATTTCCAATGCAATTGGTCTCATAGAATTTGTGTCCTCTATGAAGAAGGTATGATTGTTTTACCTGGAACATTTGTTTGATACTAGTTCCAGGACTAGTCAAAAATCCTATCTTCCAGAGAGTCTATCTCCAAAATTAAAACGACTCAGAAGCTTAAATTCGTACCACATGTACCTTGATATGTCTTCAAAATGTCCTCCAAGTTTCACTATCTGAAACATTCTAGAAAAAACATTATAGTGAAAATGGTAAGATGGCCTTCAAAAAACATACCTTAGAACACATTATCACAAGACTTCATATTCCCTTGGAATTTTGCCCTTCTTCACTTCATCTTCCTTCTGAAATTCACTACCAATATTGTGCTAAGATATCAAAAGATTGAATGATGAAGTGAGAGGTTCTTAGTGTCAATTTATACCCTTCCAAGCACCTTCTTTACTTGTCCTTGAGTCGACTAGTAACTTCTTGTTTGCAACAACCTTTTCTCCTTTACTTGACTTTAGGGCCAACTTATAACTTCTTGAACTTAGATATGGGGATTATTGACCATACTTTTGGGCTTCATCTTCAAGAGGGAATAACTCCTCAACTATGAGGAACCTCGTGGAATTCCACCTACCATTGGAGACTTCTTGATGAGGACTACCAATCAATGGGGGTTTTGCATGCAATTATGATGTCATTCATGCTCTTTTCCTCCAATCAAATTCTTGCTTCGTGACCACACCTCTAGGGATTCTGAACCACTGAACAATACTTAACTATATTTTCAGGGATTCTTGTAGAATTATTAAAACCATATTCCCATGAGGGCGATGCTTAAATCTATTCCATAAGGGGACTACTTTGGAGACTTCTTCAAATACACCCATAGAATAATTCCAGGGATTCTTGTAGACTTCTTCAAATCATCTTCACATGAGGGCCATGCTTAAATATATTCCATAAGGGGACCACTTTGGAGACTTATTCAAATACACCCATCACTTCTATATGCTTCTGGACTTCTTATAGGGTTGAAATCAATGAAAACCAACTTTCCAACAATATCCCCCTTTGGCATTGATGGAAACACTCACACT
The DNA here is from genome assembly GCA_009831015.1 of Picea engelmannii. Lineage (NCBI taxonomy): Eukaryota > Viridiplantae > Streptophyta > Pinopsida > Pinales > Pinaceae > Picea > Picea engelmannii. The sequence goes on along the minus strand of ML777053.1, from coordinate 291,729 downwards.
CCCCCTGTAACCATTATTCCCCCTATCTGCATTCTTTCTCCCCCTCTCTTCATGCTTCATAACCTTCTCTCCTGCATTTTTATTTCTCCCCCCCTTTGACATCAATCTAAAAGGGTAACTTCCCCTAACAATATACATTATTTTGACAATATCTCTCTCCCCCTTTATTCTTTGCAATATGTCATGTAGATCAATGTGGGTCGTCTTGTATATTCTTCCTTTCCTCTCTTCCAGGGATTCGTTTCCATTGGTACTTCATCTTATTGTAATCCACTGATGTATATTAAAAGTGTTCATGTCAAGGTTCCTTCATCACTTGACTTCAAGTCTTCATGGATTGTCATGTCTTCACTGAGCATTCATTTCCTTGAAAGTATAACTCCTCCTGATGGTTTTCCTCCTCATGTCTTACTGTCTCTCTCACAACTTGTCTTCTTGTGACTAGTTGGTTCCACCTATCAATATTCTTTACTAAACAATCATCTTGATGACAATGCCAATGAGTCATGCATATTCTCTGGTTTATGGACTTAGACCAATATTTTGCATGTGGGTCAAAAAGAATGGAGAGAGGGTGAGCCCAGGTAGAAACAAAATAATAAAGGGTAGAGTATGGTCACCTTTACATGCTCAAAAAGAGCAGACTTGAAATATATCTCAATTAGTAGAATGATGGCTTTAGGCCATACAACTAAGCCCATGACAAATTGTGATTTGGGTTGTAAAGAAAATGTAGATTCAACCTTTTATATGACTCATATGATACAAAAAATACAAACCAAGGTAAATTTTCTCATTTAGTGATGAATCTCAACAAAAAAATTCCAAGGTGAACCAAGGTTTTTCTACCAATAGTTCGAGTAGCTAGAAGACACAATGTAATGGGTCAAACTTCTCAAACAACTACAAGGCTCAATGGAATTTAGGTTGAATATAAGTATGGGTTAAACATAGCTCCCAATCACCCTTATTTTGTTTTAAAATAAAAATAATTGAATCAGGCCATGAACCAAGATAACTACTAACAACAAGTCCAAAATATGAACAAGAAACCAAAAATATGAGCAAAGACTATGTAAGGCCAAATGGGTGGCAGTAAGGCTACATATTTTTTTAAAATGCTTGCTACAGTTATGCAAGTGAGTTATAAATGCTTGAACCCTAGCACTAAACCAAACACAATACAATATTCCTCTAGGAGTAGAGATAGAGAAACCCAAATTAAAAAAGATTGAAATACATGACTTAGGCAGGGATGGTGAATAGAAAAATTCAATAATAAAATGGGTTACCAAACTGAATTTCAACCATAACTAAAGCACAAGGTCAAAAAACTGCCAAGAAATAAAAAAAATAACCCATGGAAATGAAAATTGTAGAGCTACTTATGTAATGGATGCAAAGGTTGAGCAGCCCAATAACTTCACAATATTCTCCAAAACCACTTTGAACTAGAGCTCAAGATCATGTGTTAGTGGTGTTTTTCCTTATAAGTCCAAGGTATTCATATATACAATATATAAACAATTGTATAAGGGTAATAATGGTGGAATAAATAGAAAATTCCAAATTCCAAAACTCACAGAGAAAGAATGAGCCAAATGACTAAGTGAGTGAAGGTTGCATGGGGTAGAGGAGGTCATTGGAAGGTGGGTATGAATAGTAACATTTTAGATATGGATCAATGACCAAGGGCCAAGAATAATGAATAACACCCGTGCCACATTAAATGTATATTGGATGAAAGGTACGTTAATGGGTAGGTGTCAAGTGTTGGAATATTCACCAATATTGAGAGAGGGGGGGTGAATCAATATTGATCTCTCAGTATTGAGCACCTTTTACCATTTTTAATCACAACATGTAAAAATTAACCTATCAACAATTCTATTTGCTTATTATTGTATTTAACATATCATAAACATATAACCACATATGCATAGTGCACAAGAATTTTACGTGGAAACCCGAATGGGAGAAAACCAGGGAACACTTTTTAATATATATCTTGAATATTACATTCACATAAGCACCAAATTCCAATATTCCTTAGCACCAAATGGAAGGATGCTCCAACTCCCTTATTTACAGGCTCCAAACTGAAGGAAGCTACAACTCCCTAGATTCTCCAGATCCAACTGGAAGGAGGCTCCAACCCCCTAGTTTACAGGCTCCAACCTGAAGGAAGCTACAACTCCCTAATTTACCAGCATTGACTGGAAGGAGGCACCAATCCCCTAGTTTTATGAGGACGAACTCAAATAAAGTTTCAACTCCCCTACAAGCATCAACCTATTATCTGAAGACACCAATATTCTCATGCACCACCCTACCACCCTTGTTTCTTAGGCACCAACCTGAAGGAGACTTCAATCTCCTTCCTTGCACCACCCTGCCACCCTTGAATATAGATAAGAGAATCAAATTGTCACTATGACTATCACTAATAATGATACATTGTGATCATCAAAGCTAGATCCACTAAAATTGATACATCATCATCATCAAAACAAGATCCACCACAAATGATACATCAAAATCATCAAAAATAAATCCACCACAAATGATACATCAACATCATCAACCTGGGTCCACTTAGAAACTAGGCCCACATAAATATCCTAGGTCCACATGGGTCCACATATAAACCCCAACATCACTTATTAAATCTATCTCGAACTCCTGTTTGGAACTAGTTTTTGGATTAGTCACAAACCCTAAATTCCAACAAGTATAACTCCATACCTATAATGAATCAAGGTATGAAACTTGTACCCAATATTCCTCAATATCATCTCTGAAACCCCTCCAAGTTTTTCTCCTTAAATTTTCACTGAAAAGGAGATATAGTGAATATGGAAAGGGTAAAATCATGAAGATGGGTGTCCATTTTGCTTGTTTTATGAGAAAAAAAAACTATATTTTCACAAGTTCTTCAACTTCCGGTATACAAAAGATTTTTTTTATTTAGAATTTTACTTTATAGTAAAAACAAAACTTTTGAAGAATTTTGTTATCTTTCTACTGACTATTTATCAAATTATTTTTATTGAGATTTGATATGTCAATTTGGTAATTGTTTCACAGTATGTTCCTTAAAAATGAAAGGAATGATAATGAGTTATTCCCCCCTCCCCCCAACAATGTATCTATTATTAAACTTTCATTTTTGAAAAATGAAATATACTACAACAATCTATAGAGATTCTATTTTCTTATGACTGTAGTTTTGAATCTAATGGATGAATATTATAATTTCTAGAATTTTTTGAAGTTGATCGAGCTGAAAAAGTTGTATATTTAAAAAAAATGTTTTCCCTCACCTTGTATCTATCTTAGTTTTTACTTAAAAGTAAAATATAAAAATACCATTTTGAAGAGAACAGTTTAAGGATTTTGAATATAATTTTTTCTAAATTTTCCACTCTGTATTTTTAGAGATATGTATATTCTATTTCACTTAATCATAATGTCATCTAAAAATATTATGCAGTTATTTTTTTATAAATTAAATAAAATTAGATCAAAACAATGAAAATGAAAACAAATTATACCCATTGAAAGTAGATTATATTTTGCAAATGTTGGTATCAATTCCGAAACTAAATTTTGAGTATTTGTAGGAGTCCACAACCTCCAAAGTTCAAGTAAGATGGAGGGAATTCTCAAGTCCCTGCAAATAGTCCCATTTCCAGGTTTTCGGCCAAAATATATATTTCTAACTGAATCCGTGAAAAATTAACGGATTCCTCACTTTTCGGCCAAACAATATTTTTTCGACCGAAAGGTTGGTGAGAGAATTCCATCGGTCAGGAAAAAATGAAGGGACGTGTCATTTCGTTTCAATTGGCGCCAAATCTTATAAATACGCTTGTGGTCGAACCAATTTTACACAATTCACTCACTCATTTCATAGTTTTTCATATGTGGAGCCCCTAAGCAAAAGTTTGAATTATTTTTTTCATTGTTTTGAACAAGGTGGTTGATTTTTTGAATGCAAAAAAAAAAATCTCTTTTTGACGTTCATGTTTTTATTGAAATAACAATTTATATATTGAAGCCTTTGTTGAACATATTTTCAAGGTGAAAACTTACTTGAACATCATTTTCAAGGTGAAGACGTTGTTCAACATGTTTTCAAGGTGAAGGCTTTGTTGAACATTGTTTCAAGGTGAAGACTTACTTGAACATAATTTTAAAGGTGAAGGCTTTCATAAGAAATTTCTTATTATATCAAAGGGAATTTTTTTGAGAGTAAGCTTTTTTAAACATTTCTTATAAAACTCTTGATATTATTTTTGAATAATTTTTGTGACAATGAAGTGTTTCTGAAACTATTCTGAAATGTTGAATTTTTTAAAAACTTTTACAGATATTATACTCATGGGAAACAAAATTTTGAGCAAGAGAAAATTTGATCGCACTTGAGATGAAACTCGCCATAACGAACAAAGGAAACAGCATTATTGTAGAAAGAAACAAGACGAAGAAATAAATTATAATAAAGATTTTCAACAAGAAGAAGTCCAACCAAGTATGCATGTACATATGGTCTATATTAAAAGTATAGAATTCATTTATTTAAAATATAGTTTAAAATATAATTGATTGTAATTCAGATTTGATATTTTTCAAAAAACATAAATAGATTTGCCTTATAATGTCAATGGAGTCATTGAAACTAAAATTGAACCAGAAGTTGAATCACCTATAGGTATGTACATAAATCTAGATAATATAAGATGAACACTTGTATATAGTTTTGTGAATTTATTTTTGGGTTTTGTTTTTTAATATAAAATTTAAATTGAAATATGCAGGAGAATCTATCAACATTGATGATGAGATATTAGAAAATGTGGATACTTAAAAATTTGGGAAGAAAGAAGTTAAGGATTATATAAGATATCATGTTAAGAATATGTATAATATTTTTTTTAAAGATGAATCAGTAACAGTACAAGCTCAATTTTTACTCTGTTTAATAAAGTCAAGAAAGTTAAAAGAAGCTACATCATTATTGGGTATTCAAAAGTCAACAAAAGATAAAAAGGTAAAACAAAATGTCTTGACAAAATAACTAGTGTATTAAAAGATTTTGGAAAATCTCGAAAAAAAGATTTCAATGTTGCACATAGAGTGATACAAACAATAGTCGTTTCATCTATAAATATAAAATATTGTTTGACACAACACATGGAAAAAACTATGGGAACCTCAAGAAAACATTGTACAAACATAGAAAATTGTTATTGCAAATAGATGCAAATGATGAACTTTCTTGTTGGACAGTTATTTCTAGACAACCCTACAAATATAGACTTGAAGAAAATGTTAAAGAATTGGCCTGTAATTTGTGGTTGACAGAATCTCATGTTTCACCACATACAAAGGATGTGTTGCAACAAATAATAGCATGAAAACAATATGAAAAACATCCAAAACACATATTTCCAATGACAGAAATACAATTGTTCAATAAATTCAAAGAAGAGCACAAAGAAGTTAAAATTTCCATCAATACATTTGTGCAACAAAAACCATGGTTTCTTAGACCCATCATTGTTAGTGACACTTGTTGTTGTCATTATCATGTGGAATTTGAATTATATTACGACACTTTTCTTTATTTTGGTAAAACTTTATGGTCAAGTTAACCTCCTCCTTCCACATTCTGTGGTTTTATATCTGAAATTATATGTGAAAGAGAAGGCGATGAATTATTTTACCAAAAAATGTGTTGGTGGAAAGAAATGTGATCGTTGTGGAAATCTAAGTTTGTTTCACTCAAAGTATCATATTGATATGAAAGATCAATCATTTTCTAATATAATAGACAATTGGAAGAGATATGAATATATCAACAACACGACTCCACATTCTTCAAATGTTATTTCCAAAAGGATTGATTTGAAAGTAGATAAACTCAATGTAATAGATTTTTTGAATAATTTTGAGGAAGAAATTTATAAATACACCAAACATTCACATAGATATCGATGGAAATACCTACAATTCAAACAATCTCGTGAAGTGTTTCCACTAGGGACAATTTTGTCTGTAGTTTATTTTGGAGAGAATTACACATTCGTTGCACAAAACAAAATACAGAGTGAATATTATCATTCTGATCAAGTAACTATATTTTTCCACATTCTGTATATACATGCTCAATGGAATATTGATAAAATAGAAAGAACCAATGATAATTGGAATGTTATTAAATAATATCACTTTTATATAAGTGATGATCGAGCACACGATAACCATTATGTACAACATTGTTTTGATAAATTTTATGATTCATTGAAAGAATGTGGGATCATATTCGATCGACATTGGATATGGTCAGATGGATGTGAGGGTCAGTTCAAATCTTCACGATCATTCTATTGGTTGTGTCATTTTCACAAGAAATCAAAAATTACACATTGTTGGAATTTCTTTGAGACTAGTCATGGAAAAGGAGAGCACGACAGTGCAGGGGCATATGTAGAACGAGTCCTCTGAAGGTATTATATGAACCCTCATGCCAATCGATTTGAATCTATTGATCAAGTTGTTGAATGGTGCAAATTTTCACTAATCCATGAAAATAATCCGCCAAGGGATGGGCACAGGTGTGTGTGTGTGTGTGTGTACATGTTACACATGTACACATGATATTTTTATTCACCTGTTCAAATTTATATGATCTTCAATCATTTTCTTGATAGATTTAAAGTTAACAAGTTCTTGTCTTGTGCAGGTTTTTTTGGTATGTTGGAAACCAAGATGTAAATAGATCAATCCCATATTAGGTCGGTACAATAAATGGGACGTGAAAAGTGCATTCAGTTAAAACAAAACGCTATCAAAATGTGTTTTCATTTGATAGAAGAAATTAATCTTGTTTTTGTTCAGTTTGCATAGAGGACTTAAAATCTATAGAGATTTGCGAAAATGAAAATGTGGAATCTGTTGAAGCTTGGAGACATACCAAACTTAATATAAAAGGGAAATTTTCATTTGCAAGATCAGAGGATATAGAATCAAATGAAACTATAGTGTCAGTTGATGGCGATAGAGTTTATGATCTTGTTAGAGAAGGTAATTTATGTTTCAATTGTTTGAAAATATATTTTTTTAATATTTAAACAACTTGTCGATGTACTTGTAATTTGGATATATAAAATTTATATATAGTAGATGAGTTTAATGGCACGTGCATGTGTGTTAATCTAACACGAACTGCTTGTTGGAACATATCGAATTATTTGCAGGAGATGTCTTTGTCATGGTTGCACTTGTAGACAACACTGAAAACGTGAAATTTTATTTGATGCGATGCACAGAAGAAAAGATGAGGTTATTAGAATATTTTGATGATAACGATTTTATATATGAAAGAGGATCCATCATATCGAAAGACTATTTTTTTCAAGAAACACATCAAACCGATAGTCATGTTCACTTTCAAGACTATCAGTCGGATGTCATAATTTGTCAATATAGTCATTTGGTATGTGCAGCGTGCATAAAGTTAATAGAGGTTCAATCAAGGGGGAAAAAAAGTTAGAAAATGGAAAATGTCAAAATCCAATCATGAATGAATAATTGAAGATGGCACACCATTACGATTTCTTTAAACAAGTGACATACATTCCATAATTTTTTATTTTGCATTGAAAGTACATGTATTTATGGATATCTAGGATTCTGGAATCATTTGGTTTAGTTTAATTTCATTGTCCATTCAAATAAGGAACTATATTTTTGATGAATTATAAATTTTACCAAGCCTTATTTACAATTTTATTCATAAAACTAGATCTAAATTGGTCAATTCAAAATTATTAAATAAATTCGAGTCCCCATATGTCCTCCGGACCACTTAAGGGATGAGATAACATGCTCTGGATTTTCTAGTCATGCCCCGAATTTGATCTTGTTTTATTTTTAATACCATGTTCATTCGAGTAAGGTGAGTTTTAATGAAATCTTTGTCATGTACTTATTTATTTAAAAACTCAATTTCGCACATATAACTAGATCTCAATTATAATTTATGTTTGGGTTTAAAGGGTTTATATAGTCTCATATAAAGGGTCTCATATCCCACTCAATTATAAACTTGTACATATAATTTTAATGAATATTTATTCAAAAATGAAAGATAACCATGAAGTATAATCCCTACTTACAACAATTCGAAGTACCAATCACTTATAAAATGACTATCTATATAAAATGAAGCAATTGATCATCATTGTCATTATCCCACCACATGATAGAGAGAAAATCATACTTGGGTGTTGTAGATATTGTATTAGATACAATGCAATCATTATGATCTACACAGGACAACCCATAAATATGTTTCATATACTTGTGTTCACCATTTTCAAAAAACTTGTGTATTAGGTGAGGATTAGAAACAAAGAGTTTTATGCTTAATATATTATTCCTTTGTATATAAAAAATACATTTTTGGAATATAAAATATATATTGAATAGAACATAAAGTTATCACATCCAATGGTCCTTATGATCCTTAGTTGTTTATGATGCTTGGATAATTATTTATCTTTGAATGTCTCAAGCCAACTTATATATGACCCGAGCAAGTCCCTCTTGGAAGTAACTAGTAAGTAAGATGAATTATTTTTCTTTAGAATTGAAGCATTTGTATTACTATATTATTATAACACTTCTATGAGTTGGGATCTAGATATCCATTGGTTCAAAAAAATGTACCCTAGGAGAGTCCATTGAAATAGTGATCCGGATTTATGTAGGAACACAATGAAATACAGAAATACACATAAACACAGAGATGCAGNGGAAATAAGACTTCATTTCATTAATAACAAATGACTGAAATATGCTTACAGACGGAATGGAAATAAACTAGCTAGGCGCTGGTAGCTTATCTCTGAGAAGAGATGTGGCCGCTACTCGCATCCATGAGAAGATGATTACAATGAGGCTCTGAAGTCCTTTTTACAATAAATGGGAATACCAAAATTCCTAGACATCCAAAAACCTAACCCTAGGAGATGAAGCACCAAAAGTCATGTGGGCCCCGTTTGGGTAAGTGAGTACATCAACTTCCCGGGGTCGTAACTGTTGCATACGATCTTCGTTTTAGGCGTGTGATAGCTCGTTGGAAAGGTATCGTCGAGGAGATTCATTTTGGGGGCTCAATCATGCCTTTGGCTATCATTGAGAGCCTCGATCTCGAAAAACCTTCATTTGGACCCTCAAAATGGCCCCGGAAGTTAAAACCTGCTAAAAATAGTAAATTGCCAAAATTGCCAGAAAGCCGTTTTGAGCCATTTGGAAAAGGTGGGTGGCCACCAATATCCACCTGGATCAATACTATGCGAAAACTGAAAAACTGAAAGAAGCAATGGTGGGGGTCCAAGTGGAATAGGTGGGTGGCCACCAATATCCACCTGGATCAAATAGGCTGCAAGAGCTTATTTAAATATGTTGATAGAATATTATCTTAAACCAACATTACCAAAATATTTGTGTTTGGATATGTCACTAAATTGGGTGATATAGTATGATTACATAGCTTCATTTAGTATATGTCCATTTAATTAAAAAAAAAAAAACATATGAAACATGACACATAGCTTAACCAATGTTTGACACAATATATTTCATTACGGTTAATCATGGAAATTTTTGAATATATATAAAGATTTGTCTTGAAAGACCACTATTTTCATAGTGTTGTTGTCTTTGTATCTAGTTTAC
>ML777053.1:243185-270453 GCA_009831015.1 Picea engelmannii | reverse complement strand
ATATGGTAAGTGGTCATATGGACCATGGTATAGCCAAGGGGGCTAGCCAGTGAAGAGGCGCGTCGGGAGTCCAGGGGACTTGTGCGCCATGACATTGAAAAGCGCCAAACCCCGACAAGAATTAAGACTGTGGTCTTGTGAACATTGTGGTCGTATTGACCAGGACTTAGCCCGGAAATCCAATACGCTAGGAGCACATCGGGGATCGTAGGATCGGGAGTTCCGGGTACATGTGCACCTCGGCACCGCAAACTCCGAAACCCTGACGAGAAGTTGTCGTATGGTCATATAGGAACCGGTCGTGTGGATCAAAGGCTTATCCAAGTGGGGCTGAGGCAACCAAGGAGTGAATCAGAGATCGGAGATCGGTGATTGAAGTTGCCAAGACATCGTGGGTGTCAAAACCCCGATAGAAGGAACCCCAAATCCCGATATAGAACCAGGGATTAGCATTTCGCTAATGTAGGTTTGTGGAGATTTCTCATGTATGAGAGATTAACCCAATTTTTTTTTCTTTATTATGATAGTGGGTGTGTTACAAATACCCTGAAAATGAATTCACTTGTGTATGTAGAAAGTTCACAAATCTCCATGTTAAGCCATTCTTCCAAGAAAATACTTATCTCATCTTTCTACGATGGAATAGATGTTCTCATCTAATCAAATGCCCTTTCAAATTAAAGGACTCACAAATCTCCATATTAAGCCATTCTTCCAAGAAAATACTTATATCTATGAAAGTTCACAAATCTCCATATTAAAATCCATTCTTCTAAGAAAATTACGTATCTTCTCTTTTTGCGGTGGAATAGATGTTCTCATATAATTTTTCATGTACATGCAGAAAACACAAATCTGCACATATATTAAGTAATTCTTCAAAAACCATAAATTTTTTATCTTTCTACATGGAATGTATTCATATTAGATATAATCAAATGATCTTTGAAATATGCTTTCGTCATGATCTAAACATAAGTTATATCATGCACGTACATAGCTTATTTGTAAATCTAGAAATGTTGGCTTGTGGTTAGTAAGCAATTAGTTAACACAAATTTGCACATATATTAAGTCATTCTTCAAAAAGCATAAATCTTTCATATTTCTACATGGTATGTATTCATATTACATATAATCAAATGCTCTTTGAAATATGTCTTCATCATCATCTAAACATAAGTGAGATCATGCACGTACATAGCTTATTTGTAAATCTACAAATGTTGGTTTGTGGTTAGTAAGAAATTAGTTAAGAGTTTGACAATACCCCAAGAAGGAATTCACTTCAGTGTATGCAAAAAACACAAATCTCCATATTATGGCATTCTTGGACAAGAAGGCAAGGAACGAAATCGAAGAAAATTTAGAATCTTCCCTTTTTTTGATGTGGGATAGAGTCTGTTCTCAGATAATCAAATGTTCAAGTTCAAAATTGTTTGCATCGTGATCTAAAGTTTAAACATAAATAAGATCATGAATAAGATCATGTAATCATATTTTTAAATCTATAATAGCTGTAGTTCACTCTCATGATCTAATCTTAAATAAGATCGGTATCTAGTATATTGTTAAATCCAAGTGAATTTAGAATCTTCCCTCTTTCTAATGTGGCATCTGTATTTTGTTCTCATATAATCAAATGCTAGATTTCAAAATCAGTCCTACATCATGATCTAAACATAAATAAGATTGAATGTATAATTTTAGACGATGATAAACTTATATAGGAGTTCTACATATTTCAAAATGATTGATCGAAGCATTGAAAATTTATATAAACACTAGTTGAGTAACCCTTCTATGAATAGGAAAGGCTTAGTTAAAAAGTTGATCAAACAAAAATTTGAAAAAAGTAAAAAACAAAAATAATCATATTCAACACAAACAAGCTTGAACACTTATATATAAAAGGCCCAGCATAAAATAAAATAAATAAATAAATAAAATAAAAATAAAAATAAAAAAAATCACTAATGTGCAATGTACATACATTTAAGCATCATCATGAATCGACACATCCTTCTCAGATATGGATGCATCCTCCTCAATCCCAATCTCTCTCATTGTCTTCTCCACATTCTCTTCAAACACAGTCTCAAACACTCTCTTCTCCACATTGCCCTATAACACATTTCAAATTTGTACATTTAAAAATTAAAATTAAATCATTTTAACACTTAAAACTACTTCTCCACATTTCCCTATAACACATTTCAAATTTGTACATTTGAAAATAAAAATTAAATGATTTTAACACATTAAATTGTAGTTTTAAATTTTGAAAGATGTAATACCTGTGATGTGCCAACCTGACTATCATCAACCACACAAGAGGATGGAATTCCCATGGTCGGTTAAGTCATGGTCTTACCCTCCATACCGTAAAATTCAAGAAATTATATATTGTAAGACATTTTTCTTTTAAATTAATAATTTAAATGACATTGCAATTTTCGTATATAACTAAATTTGTTTTCAACATGCATTGACACATGTGAACTCCCACCCTCTTCAAACTCTCCCAATGACGCAGACCCCCGAACCCTTAAGCCGAGGTCCGCTCAGGATCGTTCTAAATTTGCCCTCCTGAGTCTGATTGACTCTTTGAGTTCCCCACAAGGAATCCCTCACACACTTGGCGGTGTATCCACAGGTCCTTGTGAGTATGCCCATGTGATCAACACCAAAGCACCACTCAAGTCTCCCGATCTCAGTAAGATTGCGCCCTTCACTGAACTGGGACTTCGGGTTTCGCGATTTCACGATCCTTGTTGTCGAGATTTCCTGTCTCTACAACCTCCGAAACCCAAAATGATGAATTCTGTTACATTTAGCAATGGTTGGCTTCCCAATGGACTTTTCACTTCATCGGGGTTTCAAACTTCACAACTTCGCGAATCTGGATGCAATGCTTCCAGCTCTTCGACCTTCGAACCCTAAAATAGTCAACAAAGTTTGACTCCACCTTTTGACGAAGACACGCCACCTATCCACTCAAATTCTTTCTATCTCTGACGTGGACCCTTGCCACCTGTCCTTCTTCCCAGCTCTCGGGACTTGTACAAGCCTTTGACTATTGTTCCCCTACCACTTTGAAATCCCAAATTCTGAAATGATTTGATGGCTCCACTATCACGATCAACGGTCCACATTGAGTCTTACCTCTCGAAGGGTGGATTCATCCAACGCTTATCCTCTTTGTAGCTTCACGGAATCCCACGGTCCTCGCGACCTCATGAATTCTCCATAGAGGATTTCAACCGCTTGTTTCTCCCTGACAACTTCTGTGAAATGAGTGAAAGTTCTTCCACTAGAACTTAACTTCTGCGAGACGTTTTCAATCTCCCTCTCCCTTTGAGCACTTTCAAAGGTGCTGACCCTCTTGAGCTTTCGCTTGCAACTCAAGTCTCGAAAGGACTCCTGCGTGCACTCCTTTCTGAAATCTTTCAAATACTTCTAAGTATTTGATTCTTCGACTCTGTGCACCCTCTGCAACAGCAGTCCCTCACCTTTCAACCTTAGTTGATAAGGTTAAGGTCTAGACTAGCTCGCACACACCTTGCACGGCTTCTGTGCTCCACCTGCACTTTTGCTGGAATGAGAACAACGGTGTCTCTCCTGAGCTTTCTGAGATAAAACTCAGAACCCTAGTCAATGCACACCTTGCGGACGTTTCACTGCACTCCTTACAGGAACTTCTCTCACTCAGGAAGAGAAACAATTGAAACTCATTCTCTCTCTCTCTCTCTCTCTCTCTCTCAGACTTCAAACATTCAATATGAAATCAAACATACACACAGTGTTAAAACAAATGCATAATAGAGAGAATAAAACAATCATAAGCATTCCATTCACCATGTGTAAACATAAAACATCATAAATCCATGAAATCTGATTCAAGGCTTCATATATTAATTCAAAGCTCCTGTACATGGATTCTTCTTTTCAACTCTTTGCTACAACTCTCTCTTATGTGCTATGCTAATGTTAATGATACAATGATACAAGAGTGAGGGTGTCTATATTTGTTTTCCCTCCTGCTCTCTAAACTATCTAATCTAACATTCATATCTACCTACTCTTATATTTAACAGACTTAAATGCCTTAATGTTTTATAGATGACAGCAATCGCTCAAGATCTGTTTACAACCTCCAAGATATAAATGCAAAGTACGCCTTCTTCGTAACTATTACATTAATGCCTTTTAAGTTCAAAATTCAAAATAGTTCTTATGAAAATGTGCTCTTTTTCTTCCTCTGTGCGTCTAGCTATTTCTTTGTCTTAGTCACATGCTTTGGGCTTTGCATGATGATCCTACATCATACTCCCTCGCTTGAAAATTCTCATGAACTCCTATTCATGAGCTCTTGCACGGTCTATCCATGCTTCTGAATTTCTGCTTCATCTTCCCAGCTGGCATCTTCAACTGGATGTCCCTTCCATTTGACCAAGTATTCAAAATACTCCTTCCTCCTGGTCTTTTTGTTGACTCTCTTGTCAATTATGTCTTCCATCTGTGGTTTTTCAACTACAGGCATTTGTTTTTTCCATTGAACCTATGTTTTTTCATCCTCTTCTCCTACTTTTTCATCTCTATAAGGGAACAAATCCGCAACATTGAATATCAGTGAAATTTCGATCCCATCGGGTAATTCAATCTCATATGCGTTTGTCCCAAATTTCTTCATGACCTTGCATGGTCCAATCTTTTTCATCTTTACTTTGTTATATGTACCCCTTGGGAACCTTTCCTTCCTCAGATATGCAAGAATCAGATCACCAACTTCAAATTGAAGTTCTCTCCTATGTCGATCTGCTCTGCGCTTGTATTCTTGGCTTGAACTCTGCAATCGCTCCTTGACTCGGCTGTTAAGATCCTTCATTGCTTCCGCAAAGTTTTCTACACTACCACTTCTGAATTCAGCTTGTTATGAATCTTTCAATTCAGAAAATCCCCTTGGCTCCATTCCATATATAATCTGGAATGGACTCTGCCCTGTGCTTCTGTTGAGTGAATCATTGCAAGCAAATTCCGCCTGTGGCAGAATGCGATCCCATTAACTGTGGTGTTCAGTCACTAGGCTCCTTAGCAAATCTCCTAAGCTCTTTTTCACAACTTCTTTCTGCCCATCCGTCTGAGGATGATACGCTGAGATAAATGACAAACTTTTCCCCAGCTTCTTCCACAAAGTCCTCCAGAAATGCCACACAAACTTAGTATCTTGATCAGAAACAATACTCCTTGGCAAGCCGTGAAGTCTGAAGACTTCCTTGAAAAACAGGTTCGCAATGTGAGTTGCATCACTGGTTTTCTGGCATGGTATGAAATGTACCATCTTGGAAAATTTGTCAACTACCATAAAGATGGAATCATATCCTCTTTGTGTTCTTGGCAGTCCCAATATAAAATCCATGCTCACTACATCCCACGACCTCTCAGGTATGGGTAATGGCTGGTATACCCCTGTTTTCTGCCTTTTCCCTTTTGTGTGCCAACAAATCCTGCATCTGTTCACAAATTTCATGACATCTGTCCTCATCCCTGGCCAAAAATATGAGCCATTCAACTTTGAGAACGTCTTATCATGACTGAAGTGTCCGACCAATCCTCCAGTGTGATTTTCTTTTAGTAGGTTCTCCCTCATGGAGCATTTTGGAATACATAGTTGATTGCCTCTGAATAACAATCCATCTTGGATCATATATTCGGTCCACTGGCTTCTGTCCCTGAGAATTGGATTCTCAGATGCCTCATATGCTTCCTTAAAATCTGGATCATCCCTGTACATCTCTTTGAGGTTATCAAAACCCAAATTTTTGACTCTGAATTCCTGCATAAGCAAACCTTTCCTGCTCAAAGCATCAACAACTTTGTTATCATTTCCAGAAATATGCTTAATCAAAAAAGTAAAATTCTGCATGAATTCAACACATTTAGCATGTTTTTGGTTCAACTTCTCTTGTTGAGTCACGAATTGTTAAGCATGACTATCACTGTACAAAACAAACTCCTTGGGAACCAAATAGTGCCTCCATTTATTCAGCGCTTGTATGACCGCATAGAATTCCTTGTCATATGTGGAGTACTTAACCTTCGTTTCATTCAGTTTTTCAATGAAGTATGTGATCGGTCTGTCATCTTGGCTCAAGACCACTCCAATTGCAAATCCACTCGCGTCACACTTAACCTGGAATGTCTTGCTGAAATCTAGAAAAACGAAAATTGGTTGCTCAGTGAACTTCTTCTTCAGCAGGTTGAAACTCTTCTCTGCTTCCTCGGTCCAGTGAAAAGATTTGTGTATTTTCTTCACCATATCCATCATTGGTGCGATGATTCTACTTAAGTTTCATATGAATTTCCTGTAGAAACTAGCTAAACCATGGAAGCTTCGAACTTAAAACACACTTTTCGGTGATGGCCAATTCTTAATTGCATTCACCTTTTCCGGGTCCATCTTCAACTCATTTGCAGAGATAACAAAACCCAAATAAATGAGTTTTGTCCTCATAAATGAGGATTTCTTCATATTTATCAGAAATTTCTCTTGCTGTAATCTCTTCATCACTGCGGCTAAATGCTTTAAATGCTCTGCTTCTATCTTACTAAAAATTAATATATCGTCAAGATATACAATGACGAATTTCTCAATGAAATCCTTCAAGACTTCGTTCATCAGCCTCATGAAAGTACTGGGTGCATTCATTAAACCAAATGGCATGACAAGCCATTCATACAGCCCCTCATTCATCTTGAATGTTGTCTTCCATTCATCACCTTCTCTCATGCGAATTTGATGATATCCGATTTTCAAATCAATCTTTGAAAAAAATCTTGCTCCACCCAAGCAATCCATCAAATCGTCCATCCTTGGAAATGGAAATTTGTATCTGATGGTAATCTTATTGATTTCCCTTGAGTCTATACACATTCTCTGGCCTCCATCTTTCTTTGGGTTGAGCACTGTTGGAACAACGCATGGACTCAAGCTCTCTCTAATCAATCCTTTGTCCAGTAAGTCTTGGACCTGCCTCTTGGCTTCTTCATTCTCCTATGGTGTCAATCTGTATGTTGCTTTGTTTGGTAAACTGGCTCCAGGTATAATATCAATGTGATGTATTATACTCCTGATCGTAGGTAACGAACAAGGTAGTTCGTCCACTACTATATCAGTGAACTCTTCCAGCAACTTTTGGATTTCCTCTGGTAAATCATCCACTCTTGTACTGGTCAAAACAATTCTAGGCTTCCTGACTACAACAAATTGTGTGTCTTCCTTCTTCTTAACCTCATTAAGAAGTTTCTTCCCACTCATGAGAAGTACAGTGTTGCTCACCTCTGTTTTCACTTATTTTTCCTTGATCGACAGCAACATGTGCGTTCTCCCATTTTTCTCCAAGGTGTACGTGTTCTTTCTCCCATCATGAATCACATTCCTATCATATTGCCACGGTCTACCCAGCAATAGATGACAAACATCCATGGGAATGACATCACATAATATTTCATCCTTATATCCCCCTATTTTAAATTCAACTAAACATTGTTTAGTGACATTTACCTGATGTCCTTTTTGTAGCCACGAAACTCTGTATGGGCTTGGATGTACGATAGTCTCTAGCTCTAGCTTTTCTACCATCTCTCTAGAAACGAGATTGTCTGTGCTACCGTTGTCCACGATGACTTTGCATACTCTGTCTTTTGTTTTGCACGTAGTCCGAAACAGATTGTTCCTTTGGGCTGGGTTCTTTGCCTCCTTTTCTGGCATTAAGAGAACTTTCCTCATCATTAAGGATCTTCCACCCTCAACGTCTTCTGCCTCAACATTCCATCCTTGTACTTCGACAATGTGAGTTTCACCACCCTCTTTCTTCCTGTCTGGACACTCATAAGATTTATGTCTATTTTTCCCATAGACAAAACATTTCACTTCACCTCCTCGACCTCTTCCTCTTCCTCTAGCTCGAGGAAAAGTATTTCTATCAGCATACTGCCCTCTCTGTGAGCTTCCTCCTCTCTCAGTTTTTGTTTGAGGTTTCTTCCCTTCTTCTTTAGGTCTATGAGTTCTGTCTTGGGAAATTGTTTTTCCTCTGTCTTGACTTTTTCCTCGGCTTCTTTGACCTTGCTTTCGGCTCAGCTTCTCTTTAGCTTTCAGATCCATCTGATAATCATCTTCTACAGTTCGAATGATCATCATGCTCATCTCATCTTGGATGTCATATGTCAGACCATTCATGTACCTGACAACCTTTTCATCATCGCTTTCCCGATGACCTCCTTTGATGTTTATCTTGTAGAACTCTCCAATGTATTCTTTCACTGACATCAACTTCTGTCTCAAATTCTGCATCCTCCGAAACAGATTAATTTGATAGTCCTTGGGTATGAATTTGGCTTTCATCTTCGCAACCATTCTATCCCAGCTTTTGATTTTCTGCTTTCCTTGGCAGCATCTGTCAGCCTGCAGTTCATCCCACCATAGTGTTGCATGCCCTTTAAGTCTGGTGACAACATGTTTGACCTTCTTATCTTCCTCGACATCCTCATAGTCGAAGTATTTATTCAGAGCTCTCATCCAATCTAGAAGCTATTCAACATCCGGGTTTCCCTCATACACTGGAATGTCCATTTTTTCTCTAGCACCTATCCTTGCAGTAGCCCTGAATAGGCGTTAATCTGCAGCATCTTCGACTGCTACTTCTTCTTCTTCGTTCCCAGCTTCATTTTCACTTTCAGCCTCGCTGATATCCCCAACATTGACTATGTGCCTCTTTGTTGTCTCCATGGCATCAAGCCTGGCACGTAGTTCATGCATTTCCCTCTCCATTGTTGGATCAGGCATTGGTCTATCTCTTCTTCTCGGCAACATGGCTGAAAATGGTTCTCTTTTCTCTGCTACAGAAAGTGAAGACTTGTTCTACAGCTCTGATACCTCTTTTGTGCGTATCAAAGTACTCATCTTCCTCCTGCTTCATCCATCTGCAATATACAAACAGAGTCAAGCTCTGATACCAAATGGCGTAGACCCCCGAACCCTCAGGCCGAGGTCCGCTCAGGATCATTCTAAATCTTCCCTCTTGAATCTGATTGAATCTTTGAGTTCCCCACAGGGAATCCCTCACACACTCGGCGGTGTATCCACAGATCCTTGTGAATATTCCCATGTGATCATCCCCAAAGCACTACTCAAGTTTTCGGATCTCAGTAAGATCGCACCCTTCGCCGAATACGGACTTCGGGTTTCACAATTTTGTGATCCCTATTGTCGAGAGTTCCTGTCTCTACAACCTCTGAAACCCGAAATGCCGAATTCCGATGCGTTCAGCAAAGGTTGGCTTCCCAATGGAATTTTCACTTCATCGGGGTTTCGGACTTCGCGAATCCGGATGCAATGCTTCCAGCTCTTCGACCTTTGAACCCCAAAAAAGTCAACAAAGTTTGACTCCTCCTTTTGATGAAGACACGCCACCTGTCCACCCAAATTCTTTCTATCTCTAACATGGACCCTCGCCACCTGTCCCTCTTTCCGACTCTCGGGACTTGTACAAGCCTTCGACTACTATTCCCCTACCACTTTGAAATATCAAATTCCGAAATGATCTGATGGCTCCACTATCACGATCAACGGTCCAAATTGAGTCTTACCTCCCGAAGGGTGGATTCATCCAACGCTTATCCTATTTGCAGCTTCACGGAATCCCACAGTCCTCGTGACCTCATGAATTCTCCACAAAGGATTTCAACCGCTCGTTTCTCCCTCACAGCTTCTGTGAAATGAGCCAAAGTTCTTCCAATGGAACTTAACTACTGCGAGACGTTTTCAATCTCCATCTCCATTTGAGTACTTTCAAAGGTACTGACCCTCTTGAGCTTTTGCTTGCAACTCAAGTCTCGAAAGGACTCCTTTGCGCACTCCTTGCGAAAATCTTTCAAATACTTATAAGTATTTGATTCTTCGACTATGTGCACCCTTTGCAATAGCAGTCCCTCACCTTTCAACCTTAGTTGATAAGGTTAAGGTCTAGAATAGCCTACGCACACCTTGCACGACTTCTATGCTCCACCTGCACTTCTGTTGGAATGAGAACAACGGTGTCTCTCCTGAGCTTTCTGAGATAAAACTTAGAACCCTGGTCAATGCACACCTTGGGAAGGTTCCACTGCACTCCTTGTAGGAACTTCTCTCACTCAGGAAGAGAAACAATTGAAACTCATTCTCTCTCTCTCTCTTAGACTTGAAACATTCAATATGAAATCATACATACACACAGTATTAAAATAAATGCATAATAGAGAGAATAAAACAATCATAAGCATACCATTCACCATGTGTAAACAAAAAACATCATAACTCCATGAAATCTGATTCAAAGCTTCATATATTAATTCAAAGGTTCTATACATGGATTCTTCTTTTCAACTCTCTGCTACAGCTCTCTCTTCTGTGCTATGCTAATGTTAATGATACAATGATACAAGAGTGAGGGTGTCTATATTCGTTTTCCCTCCTGCTCTTTAAACTATCTAATATAACATTCATATCTACCTACTCTTACATTTAACAGACTTAAGTGCCTTAATGTTTTACAAATGAGAGCAATCGCTCAAGATCTGTTTACAACCTCCAAGATATAAATGCAAAGTACACCTTCTTCCTAACTATTACATTAATGCCTTTTAAGTTCAAAATTCAAAATGGTTCTTATGAAAACGTGCTCTTTTTCTTCCTCCGTGCGTCCAACTATTTCTTTGGTTTAGTCGCGTGCTTTGGGATTTGCACGTTGCTCCTGCATCACCCAATGAGAATTGGGACAAGCCTTCCCAAGAAGTGGGACATACGAATTCAGTGTTTTTTTCATCATTTTGAATCAACTCCTCCCAACCATTACAGCAAAATACTACATATTCCCATATATCTTCTATGGACATGGAATCTATCTCCTCATCTATTTTGTAAACAAAATTTGCTCAAGAATTGACTTCATCTCTTTGACGGTTCAAACCAACATCAACACCATAAAATATTGATCCTAAATTTTATCCTATTGCATTCTTGTCCTCCTTTCCAACATCTGATGTAGCTCACATATCTGAATGTGAGGAAAATTCCCCTGTTGGATGAGATACCAAAGGTCGTGGAGGCCTCTGTAATGGTGCATTTCGATATGCCCATTTTCGATCATATGCTCGTCCTTTATCATCCCCATAATAACTAGATGGTAGGATGGTATAATCAGGGTGCATGCCCATGAAATCATCTGCATAAAAGATTCTATCAAAGTAATGTGGAAGCTCATCATTCCACAGAAACTTCCCATATGCAGCCAAAAATATATTATAAAGATGTTCTGCTATGTTGGGGTGCTTAAAATATTGCACCTTCAACATATTTCACTTTGGCCCCTCTTTGTAATTGAACATAGAAATTGCATCTTATTTTGAAACTTTACTTTTTACTACTTCCCATTTATCGAGGTCCATCACCTCTGAATTTTGTCTCCTCATCAAATCAATAAAACTATCATTCATTGGCCCCATATTTTGATATGCATCCATAAAGTTTTGCAATGAATGAAAAACAATCTCCAAGCTTTGCTTACTCTCTCGAAGGATATCCAAGCACCTCAAATCATTTTGCAGCCTGATTTTAACACCTGAGTATTGTTCAAGGGTCATTGATCCAACATACCCTTCCCAAGGAATCTCATCACCAACATATGAGGGATATGTGGGCGTAGGCATGTAATCTTTTGTTTCTTGATAACGCCCCCTTAATCCACCTTCACCCTCTTCACCAACATTGGAATATTCATGATAACCACTCTTTCTTTCATGATCTTATCTCACTTTAAACTCATCCTCTACACAAAGACACATTTGAAACTAATTACAACATTTAACCAAAAAAAAAAAAAACATAAATAAACAAAAATACAAAATAAAATTAAAAAAAATACCAAACATGTTTTCTTGTCGTGATGTATTCCCTACATTCTTCAGTGTTGGAGTATTAATGTGAAACCTATCTAAGAAAGTTTCATTTTGAGCACTTTGTATAGATGATCTATTCACCGATTCATTTGATAATCTCCTCATCTGACTAGATTTCCTTTGGTCACTAGTTGTCCCTCCCAAGCTTCCCTTCCTTGCTGAGATATGGATCTCAGACGTCCTCAATGTCTCATTCAAAGAATGGGTTCTTGTTCCTCCTTCACTAGATAACCTAGATCATTTGTGAGGCATATTTGGAGACTCTTGTCTTGACATCTCGCCTCAATAGATACCTTTGAAAATGCATGAATGTGAAAGTTCATAAGTTATAGAAACATAAAATGGAAATATAATATAAAACAACTTGAAGGCATTTAATCATTTATAACAACTTCAAAGCATCAAAGACATTAATTGAAAAAACTAATAGCTATATTTGTGACTATGATGCTATATATAATGAACATGACAATATTTAAATATAAAAAAATGTAACATGTAGAAGATAATATATATCTATGTGTAAAAAAAAATTATAATGTTTATGTTTTTTTTTTTTTTAATTAAAAAAGTTAGCAAATCCAATGATGTGAAATGTACATGTGACATTTGAGAACCTTAACATTTAAATTAATGTATTTTTCATATTAAAGAGTATTATTTAAATTATTTAAGATTCCTACCAAAGTGAACTTGTTATGGTATGGGCCCATATTCATGGACCACATGAAACCATAGAAGAGAAATGCAGAGCCTATGGCCTTGGTTTTTAACCTCACGGGATTTCTTAGAAATGTTCTATAGTGCCTGAGCCATTAAATTTTATCCCCTAATCATTTCTTGGGATAAAAGACCCACCCATTATGTGACAAACCTTTTAATTAAAACCATGTTGCACTCCTAAATCAAAGATTATAACCAAAGGGCATGTCTCATGGTCTAATGCCATAATCATGGATAACATGCCTTACAATTAGCTCATTTATAGCCCAAGCAATTGGGTTGGTAGCATATCTTGGATAAGGAGACTCATCCTTAGTTTACCAAACCATAGGGCAATGCTTGTGTCCCACTCTTCAAGAATAATCAGTAAAATATAGTATGAGACCAGCGATGGAGGGAAATAATGAGTAAAAACTAATATGTTTTACTCTTATCCCTAATTTTCATCCTCATATATGAGGGTATGAAGGTGAGAGTGGGGGTGGGGGTAGGGGGACTAATGAGTAAAACATAATAGGGTATAGTTTACTCAATATCTCCCCCCACCCTCATATAAGTGAGACATGTGTCTTTAAGATGACATCACTACGAAGTCCAGTGCAAAATGGGAAACATCTTTCCTACCCTCCCAAAAGTTGTATTGTGATTTCACTACATCCATGCCTCCAAAAGGTCATACATCCCTTTCATTCAATCGATCATTGTCTTATCACTATGTGTGTGTCACCCTTTCATTCTTAATGATGGAGAGAGTGAATGGGAGATAGAGAAATAGTCACAACATAATGATGGATTCAATGAAATGGAAATATGACCATTTGGAGGTGTGGAGGTAGTGAAACCACAGTACAACTTTTGGCTAAATCATGGTACAAAGTCTTTATTTAGGGTTTTATTAGTGTCTTTTTCCCTGTTTAAAAATTGATAGGGGATTTCCTTCTTGGAGAGTCTTCCTCCATTACTTAGATTCGTAAGTGCAATACATTTCAATTTCAACAATGGATACACCTTTGGTTATGGGTCCAATGCAATTTGGTTTGAGAGCTCAACCAATTTTCACTCTTACTATGTTTTCATTCTCAGTGTATTTTAAGAAACTACAAAAAAGGTTGAGGAATAGATCCAAATCTTATGTGACTAAGGAATAGCTAGATGAAGCTTTCATAAATGAAATGAAGTATTTTTTGTAGGGAAAATGAGTTAGGGAACTTGAATCCTTATACCTCAACCCAATATTTCAAGATGAAGAGGGGGAGCTAAACCCTTCGGAACAAAGGGCCACACACCTCTAGGGCACAATTTTTGCCACCACCATGAAACTCCTAAACCTATGGTTCTAAGCCAAGGTTTTAAACCTAGATGATGATGCAATATGAAGGAAAGCTAAAACTAGTACCTTATAGAATATTAATATATAGGATATATGAACTTGCAAATTACTAAAAGAACTTTAATAAATGCATCTAATAAAATTGAAACAAGGAAAAATAACATAAAATTTCTTAAAGAGTTTGAAATTGTCAAATAACATCCTTGAATAGTTTTTTGAACCTTCCTCAAGAATAATATTCATGTTGATAAGGATCCAACAGAAGGGTCAAATGACCCTTTTTGAAGCATAGTATTTTCTTCAACGGGGAGAATAGGGAAGGGTTGATTGACCCTTCCTTGACCATAATATAATATTCATTGTAGGGGAGCATAGGGAAGGGTATGGCAATCCTTCGTCAAGCGTAGCATTAATGTCAAGGGATAACCTAAGGAAGGGTTGACCAAACCTTCCTTAGTATTTTGATTGTGGGGAGCATGTGCAAGGGTTGGTTAACCCTTTCTCAAGCATAATATTATTTTCGAGGGAGATCCTAAGAAAGGGTTGATCAACCCTACTTCAAGAAACACATGTAAGGGTTGTTCAATCCATGGAAGTGTCAATTGAAAATATGATCTAAATATTAGATCTAAATATGATATTATTTATTATGATCTAAATATTAGATCTACTAGTGGTGAATTCAAAATATCTTACTTTCTTCTTTTGTTTTCATAAGAGTTATGGTGTTACATGCATGAATCCTTATTTCATATCTATTTTGAATCCATATGCCTTTAAGAATACAACCAATCAAAGTAGGGTTTTTTGGAACATCCTTGTGACAAAACCCACCAACAATACTCATCTGAAACATAGTATATTTTCCCAATTCAAAAGAAGGTTTTGTGAAAGGGAGGTGACATGCACCATTGTTAGGTTTCTCTACAAAGTATGTATAACCATGAGGATATCGGTTAATTTTTCATTTTCCTCCATTAATTGAAGTTGTTTTCTTGATTTGTTACTTCCCAAAAATTCATGACAAGAAAATGACCTATAGTTTCACTTGTAATTCCTCTCCTAACAAAGCTAATTTCAAGCTACTTTTTGACCTAGGTTCAATGGGAACACACCCTATTTCCCATTCCACTATTGGTCTAGGTTTTTTTTCTTAATCAATGGTTGAGCCATCATGATTAGTGGATGTGTCCAATGTTTTTCAATTATGGACATTCACCCATTGTCTCATGTGGAATTGGCTTCTTCTTGACCTACATGGGCACGACTTTACATGCTTATTATCCTCCTTGGAACAAATTAAACATGTGAATCCCCCTATATATTGGGTAATTCAATTGAGTTTCCATCATCATGTCTAGGGTTAACACTTAGTATTCTTATAGGTCTAGTGAGGATGAGGCTCTAAACAATTTGGCTTGCATTTGCATGATCTTGTCTCTCAACTTGACGATCTTTTATGAGTTTTGGGTATTTATCTTGATGGGATGAACATTTTTTATTCCCATGAAACTATCTATGGTTGCAAGACTAAACACTATAACTAAATATTGTTTGAAGGAACTATTGAATACATACTTGTATTCAAATTCTTTTGATGTTGATGCTTATAAACTTATCAATTTTGGTTTGTTAGATTTGATTGATACATAGATGCATATTTATATATATAAATTGTGTTTTCAATAAGAACACGAGGTATGATTATAGTATGTAACTTCTTCATGATTTCAAAGAATATTAATTGCTAACAAAATTCATTTATTGTGTTTACAATATTAGGGTTTTAAATGGAATTTTAAAAGGGATAGATCTATCAAAGAGCCAAATCAAGTTACTATCTAATGGATATTTCGCTAAATATATACATTAATTTGATATTTCGCTAACTATATACATTAATTTAGAGATATAATGCAACTAATTTACATATTTACTTTACAAAGAAATACATATAAAGGGGAAAGAAAAAATTGAGAAGTTTGAACACAATGTAAAAAACTTACTCTTAAGAAATATAACATTAACAATGCCCAAAATTTTCTTGCACGTTTTAAAAAAAAAAGGATAAGATATAAAGACAATAAAAAAAATGCAAGTAAAACTTTGTATATGAAAAGTAAATGATCACATAATTTACAATTTGTGATAGTTTAAGCCAAAACATTTCTACTACTTTCTCTTGACTATCCATTTTATTCTTTGAAATCAAAAGTTGTACATGTACATGGACAATCCCGACAATGGTTGCTTGACAACTGCTTTGTTGATATGGAATTCATGTCAAAAATGATTGATAAGAATGATATAGATAGACTTCATTCGGTGGAAAATACCTCATTTGCATGTATCATCTACACAGAGGCAGTTTAACTTCTAGAAAAGGTTATAATTTTTTTTTGACTTGGGTGTATGCATAGATACGTATAGTTTTGAATTTATGGAATTTCTAAGTTTCCATAAAAAAGGAAGGCTTGAGAATTGTGGCATGTGGTTGAAAACAAACAGGTTACAAATAAGAAGTTTGATAACAAGGTGGAGTGGGGCATTGATTTAGCATCAGAGCATGAGAGGTGCGTAAAACAAAATAACCACTTGGACATTATGTTAAAAATCAAAATGCCAAATATTGTTTTGCTTATACCATTTAAATTTTTTAAGTTGTTGCATCTGGGTATTTGTGAAGGTGAAAATATGGAAAGTTGTTTTAATGCTTTAATTTTTTATTGTCTAAATTGATGAAAATATTTAACAAAGGAGATATTTAAAAACCCAATAATTGTGTCCAATTATCCAAAAGATATCAAGGCATTTTACATGTGGTTCAATGATGATGGAAAGACTGTTTCATCCATGGTTGTACTTGTGCCTAAGGTATTCTCCTTTCTTATTTTCATTCAGTATAACATAAATTGGTTTATCCAAGGAACCTATTGAACCTAGTTAATGATAATAACTCTAAGCATATGGTTGTAGTCTTATCCTCATTGTTTGGACATGATTCAAGATGGTGTATTCTTCACGGGTCGAGGAATTGACGATGGTTATAGTGTTATTCACTGAATTCAGCCCTATTCATGTGCAAGGACAACTTGAATTCAGGCATGCCCATGCACATGGATAGGGTTGAATATGGCTCTGTCCATGTGCATGGACAGGCCAAATTTGGGCATGTCCATGCACATGGACAGGGCCGAATACCCACTCTCATTTCTATCCCTCTACTATAAATACTACGTTTCGGTCCCTAATACATATGTTGAATTCCAAGCTTTAATTCCTAAAGGTTTGATAGGTCAAAGATTGCATTATTTTCGGTTTCAACAAAGGAGGTTAGATGGTGTTTTTTCCTTGTTTCTGGGTATGTATTTGTATCTGATTACTGTTTAATCTATTGTTGCTTATAGGTATCCCCGGTTTGGGTAAACTAGTAGTTTTAATTCATCTGATTCAAATTGGTTTGCGTTTTCCCCTAATGTTGTCTTTCTATCTCTCCCTTGATCTATTGTTGTGGTAACAAGAATGTTTGTTGGTGAATAAAGGAGCTTACTCATGGGATAATAAACAGTCTCTATTCCTAGTGCTTTTCCACGTAAATGAATGAAGAAACTGGTAAGCGTAGTGTGTCTGTTGTGGTGTACCAATATTTGCAAGTGGTTTTTTTATATGATGCTATAAGAGTATAATATTTCTGGGTTATATGGGGTTTTTACACTCCTGTCCTCTTATTGATGTGATAACGAAGGATGACCTAGTTGAGTTTACAGGGAGTATAGGGAAAGTAAAGTATGGATTGTTGGATATTGTACTTCTTTGCAGGATGGTTTCTCTTATTGTCAAGGAGGATCTTCCCTTGCACAGAACGCGCCTGAATTCGGTGTTGTCCATGCAACTATTGTTGGAAATTTAAATAGATATCAATCTCAATCAACTTGATTTAGATCTGTCGATGGGGAATTTATCCTACATTAAATTGTCGTACGATATGCAGAAAATATTTCCATATTATCACATGCTCTGGGAATTTCTCCTATGTGAACCTGGCTTTCTATGTTGGTAATTTTTTATTTGTTAAGTATTATCTAGGAATTCCCCCTACATGAAGTTGGTGTATACATGGAAGAAACTACTATTTTCATGAATAAGCCCAAATTCGGGCATGTCCATGTGCATGGACAGGCTGAATTCATCGATTTTTATAATTAACTACTAAAACAGTTAAAAACTACCTTAAAAACATTTTAAATCATACCTGCAAAAAATTTCCAACGACCACCATCAATGAACGTCGAATTCGTCCATGGACAGGCCTGAATTTGGGCCTGTCCATGTGCATGGACATGCCAACTTCGGCGAATTCTATAATTAACTACTAACAAAATTTAAAAATACCTACAAAACATTTTAAAACATACCTGCAAAAAAACACGAATGACCACCACCAACAAACACCAACGACCACCATCAACGAGCGCCAACGTCCACCACCAACAAACGCCAACGACCACCACCAACGAGCATTCAACAGACTCTCACTAGTTTGGAAAAATGTCATATGGCCGATGGACGGGTGATATATAAAAATGATTTCGGCCGAAAATATGTTATCGGATGAAAAAATACCTCCAACTAATCTGGCACATGATATTCGAGGGAATCCTCATGGTACCGTTTGATTTGAGGTCAAAAGTTTTGGCCAAAAAAAATTTTGATCGAAAGAACAAGGAGTTCGGCCCAAAAAAGGGCCGCTAGGAATTTTGAAGACTTGATTCTCACAAAAGTGTAACCCACCTTCATGATTTTACCTGAATACCTTACTGAATTCTGTCCTATTTTGGACAACAAACTTGTACAACATGTCATGCACTCAATATTTGATATATGATTATGAAACTCCCAAAAAAAATACTAAAGACTAATATTTCTAATGCAATTGGACTAACAAAATTTGAATCCTCTATGAAGACTTTATGATTGTTTTACTGAGAACACTTGTTTGAGACTAGTTACAGGACTAGTCAAAAACCCTATCTTCCATAGAGTGATACTATTTCAACTTCCAAACACTTATTTTCTTCCAACTGATTTTTGAGATTTTCTTCAATCACTTTGGATTCTTCCAACTGGACCTTTAGATTTATTAGAATCTGTTGGACTTCTTCATAGTTTTTTTTGGGATTTTGAGAAACTTCCTTTAGCTTGATCAATTCTTCCTTGGGGGACTTGTTTTTCTTCCTTTCCCTTTTTATCTCACTTAAATAATAGATTAGTTCTACCTCAAGATCCACTTCACCTTATTCAAAATCTTCTTCATCACTTTAAATTTATTTTCTCTGTCTTTCTAGGGAACACAAGAATTTTTCTTTATGATTAACCATACCATTTTTAATTTATTCTTTTGGATCTATCTAACATGATGAGCTTCATTATTGTAGTTTTATATCAACATCTTCTTTATATTGATCAACATTCTCTAGCTCTGTGATTCCAAGAAGAGATCCCTTAGAGTAGATATTATGTAGCTTATCCCAAAGCAATTTGGTAGATGACAATTGTCCCACTTTGAATTTTACCAAATCAGGTAATCCATCTAGGATTGCATCCATTTCTATGTTTTTGTTCCTTTTTAAATCCTTCTTGGTTGTCGTCTTCAAAGGTTTCTTTGAAGTGGTGTATATTGTAACAACTAAGTGACAATTGTCAAACCCATTTTAAATCCTTCTTGGTTGTCGTCTTCAGAGGTTTCTTTGAAGTGGTGTATATTGTAACAAATAAGTGACAATTGTCAAACCCATGGGCCTGTAAATTACTTTCATCTGACCGCACCATATCTCATAGTCCTGGCCATCAAATAAAAAAGTTACATTATTCGTGCACTCCATGATCTACCTTGCATTGGTTAGATTGTTTCTCAAGGACCTGCTTTAATACCAATTGTTGGAATATTCACTAATACTAAGAGGGGGGGAGTCAGTATTCAACACCTTTTACTATTTTTAATCAAAACATGTAAAAATTAACTTATGAACAATTCCATTCAATTATGATTGAATTTAACATATCATAAACATATAACCACAAATGCACAATACATAACAATTTTATATCGAAACCCAAATGAGAAAAAACCACGAAACTCTTATATATTGAACATTACATTCACTTGAAGAACCAACTTCCAGTATTCTCTAGCACCAACTGGTAGGAGGCACCAACGCCCTTGTTTTACGAGCACCAACTCAAAGGAAGTTTCAACTCCCCTGCAAGCATTGACATGCTACATGAAGACACCAATCTTCTTGTGCAACACCCAAACACCTTGTTTCTTAGGAATCAAACTGAAGGAGACTCTAATCTCCTACCTTGCACCACCCTTCCACCCTCTAATATAGATAAGAGAATCAACCTGTCGCTTTTACTATCACCAATATTGATACATCATCATCATCAAAGCTAGATCGACTACAACCGATACATCATCATCATCAAAAGTAGATCCACCACAACTAATACATCAACATCATAAAAACTATATCCACCAAAAATTATACATCAACATCATCAACCTCAGTGCACTTAGAAACTGGGTCAAAATGAATATCCTAGGTCCACATGTGTACACATATAAACCCCAACATCACTTCTTACATATATCTCGAACACTTGTTTGGGACTAGTTTCTGGATTGGTCACAAACCCTAACTTCCAACAAGTATAAATCCATACATGTAATGAATAAAAGTCTCAAAATTATACCCAATATTCTTCGATATCCTCTCTAAAATCACTCCAAGTGTCACTCAAATCATCACTGAAAAGGCGATATAGCGAATATGGCAGACCTTCATGAATTCTATCCTATTCTGGAGAGAGAACTTGTACAACATTCCACGTGCTCAATATTTGATATATGACTATGAAAATCCCATAAAACATAATAAATATTATACTCTTTCCAATGTAATTGGTCTCATATAATTTGTATCCTCAATGAAGCAGTTATGATTGTTTTACCCAGAATACATGTTTGAGAGTACTTACAGGACTAGTTAAAAACCATATCTTCCAAAGAGTGTATCTCCAAAATTAAAATGACTCAGAACATGAAATTCATACCATAGGTGCCTTGAATGTCTTCACAACATCCTCCAAGTTTCACCATCTAAAACATTCTAGAAAAAACGTTATAGGGAAAATGGTAAGATGACCTTTAAAAAACATACCTTAGAACGCATCATCACAATACTTCGTCTTTCCTTGGAATTTTGCCCTTCTTCACTTCATATTCCCTCTAAAATTCATTTCCAAGATTGTGCTAAGATATGGCAAGAATGAATGATGAAAATGAGAGGTTCTTAATGTTTATTTATACCCTTCCAAACACCTTCTTTACTTGACCTTGAGTCGACTTGTAACTTCTTGTTTGCAACAACCTTTTCTCCTCTACTTGACTTTAGGGCCAAATTATAACTTCTTGAAATTAGATTTGAGGCTTCTTGACCATACTTTTGGGATTCATCTTTAATAGGTAATAACTCCTCAACTGTGAGGAACCATGTGGCATGCCACCTACCATTGGAAATGGTGTGACGCAGACTAACAATAAATGGGGGTTTTATATGCAATTATGATGTCATTCATACTCTTTTTCTCCAATAAAATTCATGCTTCAAGACCACACCTCTAGGGATTCTTAACCACTTAACCATACTTTACCATATTTCCAGGGATTCTTTTAGAATTCTTCAAACCATCTTCCCGTGAGGACGATGCTTAAATCTATGCCATAAGGGGACCACTTTTGAGACTTATTCAAATACACCCATACCATATTTATAGGGCTTCTTGTAGACAACTTCAAAGAATATTCATGTGAGGGCAGGCTTAAATTTATGTCATAAGGGGACCACTTTGGAAACTTATTCAAATATACCCATCACTTCTAGAGGCTTCTAGACTTCTTCTAGGGTTGACATCAATGAAAACTAGCTTTCCAACAATCTCCCCCTTTGACATTGATGGAAACACTCATACTACCCCTGTGACCATTGCTCCCCCTGTCTTCATGCTTGCTCCCCATGTCAGCATGCTTCTGAACTTTCTCTCATACTTTTTTTCTCTCTCCCCCTTTGACATCAACGGAAAAGGGTAAATTCCCCTAACAGTATACCTTATTTTGACAATCTCTCTCTTCCCCTTTCTTCTTTGTAAGATGTCGTGTAGATCAATGTGGGGCTTCTTGTATATTCTTCATTTCCTCTCTTCTAGGGATTATTTTCCATTGGTACTTCATGTTATTGTAATCCACTGATGTATATTAAAATCATTTGTTTCAAGGTTCCTTCATCAATTGACTTCAAGTCTTCATGTATTGTCGTGTCTTCACTGAGCTATCATTTCCTTGAAAGTATAACTCCTCCTAACAATTTCTCTCCTCCTATATTGTTGTCTCTCTCATGACTTTTATTCTTGTAAATAGATGGTTCCACCTATTAATATACTTTATTGAACAATCCTCTTGATGAAAATGCCAACAAGTCATGTATCTTCTCCGGTTCATGTCAAGTATTTTCTTCTAGACCTGACAAATATCTGTTAGAAAAACAGGATCACGGAGCAATAAAATAAAATAAATGTGGAAAGAAAATACATAAGATACACAATACAATAGAGACACAGATATATGTGGTTCACCCAGTGTAGGCTACGTCCACCAAATAAATTGCCAAGTCTTTCCTTTATTATTAGCCAGCAATCGAAGGGATAAAACCTATAGGAAACCCATTGTAACTTCCTCTTCTTTCTCTCACAGTCTTCTATCTCATAATACAATATTCACACTCCTCCCTAGTCGCAATACAGGGTTTCCTTCTAGGGAAAAAAACCCTAACATAACTTCTATCGTTAGATCTGCGACCTTATAATGAACGGTCAAGATTTACAATGAAATTACAATATACTTTTACATGGAAATTTTTCCTTCGAGGGCTTTCCCCCAAGACCCCCCTATTAGGGAGATATCCCCCCCAGACCCTGCAAAGGGGATAACCCCCCTCTTCACTCCCCCGCATGGAAGAGTGTACATTCTTCTAGGGTGTAAAGTCTTCATGGGGTATAAACATGGCTGAAAACAAAGACCTATGAATCTGGAAGATAATCAGGCTCCACAAAAAAAAATCTCCCACTTGGAGACTGATCTCAACAACTCCATCGCTATTGTATCTGTTGGACTATGAACCTTATTAAACCTGGAAAATTTATCATCTTCATCTTCATTCTTGAAGACCAACTGAAACTAAGAGGAACTCAGTTTCTCCCTCCTTACTCCATTTGTTAACATGTCTGTAGGATTCTGGCTAGTGTGTATCTTTTCCAACTTTAAATGTCCATCTTCCAAGACAGATTGTATGAAATGGTACCTCAGTTGTATATGCTTAGTCTTCAAATGGAAGGCTAAGTTCTTTGCAAGATGAAATGGTACCTGGTAGATCTTCTTACTACACTTGCAGGAGTTTGAGGTACCTGTTGCTCCTGTTGTTGTACATTTTGATTTTCTGGTTCCTTTGGAGTTTCTTTTCTAGTGATCTCATCAAGCATTGTGTATTCTAGTTTTTCTTTTTCCTGTTTCTTTCCTTGCAACTGATCTTTGTACATGACCTTCTCATTGAATATGACATCTCTACTCCTAATGATTTTTTTATTTTCATAATCCCATAAGCAATAACCAAAATCATTAACACCATATCCAATAAAGGTACACTTCTCAGATTTTTCCTCAAGCTTTGTTCTATTTTCTTTATCAATATGGACAAATGCTTCACAACCGGAAGTCTTCAAAAAAGAATAGTTTACCTTCTTTTTTCTGTCCATGCCTCCTCTTGAATTCTACCATACAAAGAGCTTGAAGGTCCTCTATTTATTAAGTAAACAACAATATCTACATCATCTACCCAGAACTATAAGGTAAAACTAGCATGCAATCTCATACTCCTTGCATGCTCCATGATTGTACTGTTCATCCTTTGTGACACACCATTTTCTTGTGGTGTTATTGGAACTGTCTTCTCTCTACGAATCCCATGGTATGAACGGTAATCATCAAACTCCTTGCTGCAATATTCACCTCCATTATCTAATCTGAGACACTTCAACTTTTTTTCTGTCTCATTCTCAACCAAAGGTTTCCATTTCTTAAAAGTATCAAAAACATCATATTTTTGTCGAATGCAATAAACCCAAGTTTTTCCAGTTGCATCCGCAATAAAAGTAACATAATAACAAGAGCCACCAAGATATGATACCTGAGTTGGTCCCCATACATCTGTATGCACAAGCTCTAACCTTTCACTCTTCTTTTCTTTTCCGACTCTGAGAAATCTGACTCTCTTTTGTTTTTCATAAACACAATGCTCACAAAAGTCCAAATCAATTTCTTTAAGATCTGGCAACAAATTTATTTTGTGAAGTATCTACATCCCCTTCTCACTCATTTGTCCAAGCCTATGATGCAACAGTGTTGTATCCACTCTTGTAGAAGTTAAAGAGATAGAAGAGTCAGTATTACCAGTACATAAATACAATGTAGCTACCTTCTCTCCTTTCGCTATCACCAATGATCCTTGGATGACCTTCCACATCTTATTTGTAAATATGGATATACAACCTTCACTTTCCAACTGTACTGTTGAAATTAGATTTTTCCTTAGATCTAGAACATGTCTTACCTCTTTCAACAACCATTGGTTTCCATTGCTTTTATTTATTTTTACCTTTCCCATTCCAACAATTTTTCATGGTGCATCATCACCCAAATGAACCTGTCCAAAATCACCTTGAACATAATCTAGAAAATGTTTCCTATGGGGCGTGGCATGAAATGAAGCCCCTGAATCTACCACCCAAGACTCGAAAATATTATCAACAGAAAGAATCAAAGCATCTTGTAACAAATCACCTGTTACATTTGCTTCCTAATTTCTCTCATGTTGTCCATCTCTTTGTTTCTTTGGAGGTCTAAAGTATTTCTTCGGATGTCCTTTCTTCCCACAATTCTAGCACTCTATCTTTCCAAGTCTGGATTTGTATCTGCCCTTCCTATAATTCCCATGGTTCTCTGAGCCCTTTCCTCTATCCTTTTGTCTTCCCCTGTTCTCCACGTTCAACACATTACCTGATGTCTCACCTGTGATTTTCCATCGCATTTCCTCACTAAGGATAACACCAACAACATCATCAAATTTTAAAGTATTTGAACTAGAGACAGAGTTACTTACATCCATGACCAAGTCGTTCCAACTTTCTAGCAATGAACACAAGATTAGAAGAGCCCTGACCTCATCATCAAAGTCCACTTTTATAGAACTTAGTTGATTAGTAACCATATTAAATTCATTTAAGTGATCTACAACAGACCCTCCTTCTAACATCTTAATATTAAATAATCTCTTCATTAGAAATACCTTATTGGACGCTGAGGGTTTTTCATACAATTTAGCCAATGCATCCATCAAACCCTTTGTTGTCTTTTCTTTCGAAATATTGAAATCCACCGACGCTGTCAGGCTCAGTCGTATCGTTCCTAGAGCCTTTCTGTCAAGAATATCTCATTCTTCATCCTTCATAGACATCGGATTCTTTTCTATTCCGCCCAATGGTAGGAATAGATCCTTCTGATATAAATAATCTTCCATATGCATCTTCCATAACTGGTAGTTTTGGCCATTAAATTTTTTGACCCTAAACTTTCCATCTTCTGGCATTGCTCCCACTCGAACTAGGAACCCTCTTTTCCTGTGAGTTACCTTTCGCTCTGATACCAATTGTTAGAAAAACAGGATCGTGGAGAAATAAAATAAATAAAAAATGCAGAAATAAAATATAGAAGATACACAATAAAAAAAAATGTGGAAATAAAATACAGAAGATATATGTGGTTCACCCAGTGTGGGCTACATCTACCAAATAAATTGCTAGGTCCTTCCTTTATTATTATCCAACAATCGATGGGATACAACCTACATCAAACCCATTGTAACTTCCTCTTATTTCTCTCACAGACACCTATCTCATAATACAATATTCACACTCCTCCCTAGCCGCAATACATTTCCCTCATAAGAGAGGGTTACCTTCTAGGGAAAAAAATCCTAACATAACTTCTATCATTAGATCTGTGACCTTATAATGAACGGTCCAGATTTACAATGAAATTACAATATACTTTTACAAGGCAATTTTTCCATCGGGGGGCATTTCCCCTGAACCCCCGCTAGGGATCCACTTGCCCCCGGACCCCGCAGAGGGGGTAACCTGCCTTTGCACTCCCCTGCATGGAAGAGTGTACATTCTTCTAGGGTGTAAAGTCTTCATGGGGTATAAACACAAATGAAAACAAAGACCTCTGAATCTGGAAGATAATCAAGTTCCACAACCAACAATATCTCATGAATTCATCTCTTTCTAAGTGTCACAAAACCATCCATGAATCTACTACTCAACTGTACACAGTGTTGATTAATCTTCCACTTCATTGTTCTGAGATCTTCTTTGAATTGGTTGTAACTAATGACTACATATTTCTTCTTCTCAAGATGAATCAAATATTTCCACTAGTCTGCTCTATATTCAAATCAAACACTACAAGTTTGAAACAATTACACTTTCTCAAATCTTTAATGAATATATCCCTGCTTGAATATGTAATGATCCCAAGCCAAATTCTTTCTTGGAATCACTAACTACTACTAATTTATTGAGTTATTAAGTGCATACAAGATTCATCAACACATGGAGATCACAATATATTCAAGATGTAGAAGCACAAGCAAAGATCTGACCTTTTTATTATGAGCAATGTAAGATCAATACAATAGATGGCCAATCTGGCATAAACCTCAGATGGTCGTACAAGCAATAGATATGAGCTTCTACAAAATGCTCCCGACAATACAAAATAAGCCTCCAAAGGCTGGATATACAATGAAGACTAAACCAAGCAGATCTGAGCCATACTAATGCTCAGCCTCCAAGCTGGAAAGTGCCATGTCCTGCTAGAATGTTGAAGCCTTGAATAATTCTGCCCTGCTACCAAAAGTGTCCAATCATCCCGAGAAATATGCCAAATGATAGATCGGGCAACTGTAAGGAAAACCCAGATGTCCAAATTCCCAAATTCACTCTCAAACCCCGTAGATCTGAATTCTCCACTGAATGGTGTGCCCC
>ML777053.1:221705-238996 GCA_009831015.1 Picea engelmannii | reverse complement strand
TTGAAGGCCTTAACCCAACCCTTCAAGGGTTCCATCAATCCTTCTGTAAAGAGCATCATGAGCCTGGTTGGGGACATATCTTGCACCATCACTGCTAACCTCTGGAACTCATCAATGTATGCCTCAATCGTACCTATTTGCTTGAGTTGGGTGAGCTCCCGGAAATGTAACTCAGGATCTCCTAGATCAAATCTATCAATGATCCTCTGAGTGAATTATGTATAGGATACAATCTGGTTGTGGACGAGTGTGGTGAGCCCATGGTACCACCAGTCGCGGGCCTTGCCATCCAAGTACATAGTGGCAAACTTGATGGCCTCCATCTCTCTCATGGGGTTAAGCTACAGGTAAGTATCCAGTTTATGCACCCATGCTTGTGCTGTCATCTTAGCCATACCATCAAAGTATGGAATCTCTATCTTCCCTGCCCTTCGCTCAAACTCAAAGCTTCCCCTGTGGTTTGTCCTAGGCTGCTTTCTGAACCTGAGTTGACAATACTGGTCTAGGGACATCTGTCTTTGAACTTTCATATCCAAGCTATAGTATTCCCTGGTACTCCTGGCTAATTGTTCCACAAAATCCTCAACATGTTCATGCTGCCCTTGCTCATCTGTGAATGTGGGCATGTATGGTCTAAGGTTAGCTCTGTTACCTGAGTGTTGTCCTAGCGGTTCATCCATGAACACTGGCACGTATGGCCTATGATTGGTCCTGCTACCCATCTGCCCATGGAACGTGCCACCTCCAAGACTTCCTTCGGATCCCGGTGCTTTCTCCGAGTTATATCTAACTTCCTCATGGTTCCACCGGACCCTCCAGCCTCCTTATTCCCATACGTATCAGGATCTTTGCCTCGATGGGTTACTTGCATCAGAATGTCAGCTATCCTAGTTTGGTTCTCGTTCATTTTCTGTAGATTCTCATCAACTTTCTTCAAGGTTTCAGAGATTTCGGTCTGTCCCCTTCTGTTGGTTTCCTGATACTCATCCAACTGCCGGACCAATGTGCTTTCTGTGCGGTTCATGTTTTGCTGGAACTTACCAAATTCGGCTACTAAGAGAGCCAAGCCCTGAGGCTCATGGTCGTCTCCTAACCCTTCCATTTCTGCCTCTGTTTCACTGTTGTTTTTCTTCCTTGCACCCATAACAATTCCCCTGTACTTCTGCATGCACCGATCTCTCCATGGGTTTGGAGGATTGAAGCTCTGATACCACTGTAATGATCCCAAGCCAAATTCTTTCTTGGAATCACTAACTACTACTAATTTATTGATTTATTAAGTGCATACAAGATTCATCAACACATGGAGATCACAATATATTCAAGATGTAGAAGCACAAGAAAAGATCTGACCTTTTTATTATGAGCAATGTAAGATCAATACAATAGATGGCCAATCTGGCATAAACCTCAGATGGTCGTACAAGCAAAAGATATGAGCTACTACAAAATGCTCCCGACAATACAAAATAAGCCTCCAAAGGCTGGATATACAATGAAGACTAAACCAAGCAGATCTGAGCCATACTAATGCTCAGCCTCCAAGTTGGAAAGTGCCACGTCCTGCTAGAATGCTAAAGCCCTGAATAATTCTGCCCTGCTACCAAAAGTGTCCAATCATCCCAAGAAATATGCCAAATGATAGATCGGGCAACTGTAAGGAAAACCCAGATGTCCAAATTCCCAAATTCACTCTCAAACCCCGTAGATCTGAATTCTCCATTGAATGGTGTGCCCCACTGGATGACTGAAACCCTAGCTGGTTCGGCCCTAATGAAGGAGGCCTCCAAATTCTCTGAAAATCTCCAAGAATATAGATCGGGCTATGAGAATCCCGTGGGAGAAGTTTCAGGCTCAGATCTCAAGCAGATCTCCCTAGATCTAAGTTTTACTGAATCACAGGATGTCCCCTATGGCTCCACGACGTCCCAATCTGTAGACAAATGTAGAATGATGATAACCCTCCAGAAAATCCCTCAAACTGATGGTCCTGCCCCTGCAAACAAAACCCAACTTTCGGAATGGCCCAAGTCCCTCAGGATATGCTAGATCGAACCTCCCTCGATAAGCTGGCCCTGAGACTAGAATGGTGTGGAGGAGTCTTTCATCCCCGAGACCAAGCTGTGGAACAAGGTGAGTGGATATTTCACCACTGATTTTCTCACAAGGGTTTGTACAGCAAAACCCCCAAACTGAATGCTCAAGAGCAATAGAAAATGCTAATCCAAAACAAGAATCAATAATAGGTGCACCCCGGCCTCTTACTTATACTTTTCCTTCTAATTCTCTCTTGAGTTAGGTTAACTCCCAGGGTTAATCTTCTATTCTTCTGTTGAGTTATCTTTTACTCCTTTATCCTTTTCCTTTCTTAAGTCAACTTAAAAATATAACTTTTAACTTCTTGACTTTTCCCCCTCAGTGTGAGACTATGACCTAGTGGGGGTGCCCAGGCCACTGAGTCTCCTCATCACCTCTCTAAGAGGTGGGGGAAATTACAGAATACATGATTGGAATCCTCTATATAATCATGAATCTCTGCCTCAAAATTTTGCCAATGATATTCCTTATAACTATCAACTGACCTATTCATACCTACATGGGGATGTGTTTCGAAAATTGTTCTTTGAAGTAATCAACCAATCTGTAATGAGACATTTTGTACCTCTACCATCGAACCATTTAGAATATGCCTTCCCAAAATCTACAAATACTTCAGACTTCCTAAAGGATAGTTCCCCAATATATAATAGTTGTTGCTTAGAATCCCCCTCTTCAATATTCACATCATTGGGAATATCCAAGCTAGATTGCTTAGAACAATATATAAACATGCTCTGTTGCAGGATCATCCTTATGAATTATGGCATCTTCCTCTTTACTTGTAGATTCAGCATGATCTTGCACATCTGAAAATATTGTGAGTATGATCTCTGGGAGTTCTTCATTCACCTACCCTTCTTGTTTCTGCTTTCTTCTCCAAACTTTCTTGTATTTGGTATCAGTATTTTCCATATTCAAGGAAGACTTCATCATGTTTCTATAATCACGAGCTATATGTCCATAGTTGTGAAATTTGTAACATTAAATATTGAAGGGGGGAACATAAACATTTATTGCTTGAACATTTCGTCCATATGATTTCCAATTTAACATTTTATTTCCAAAGTTATTACAAGTAAAACAATAACTAGGAAAGGAACTTTAATACCTAGAAGCAAGTTATTCTCTTTGTAATGTAGTCCTTCTGAATTCATTCCTTAGATAATCATGATATTCTCTTTTGTTGTTTCCTTCATAATGAATGAATCTTCTTTGATACCTGGAGGTATAATCTCTTCTTGGGGATACACTTCTTCTGCATTTATTTCTCTTTGACTCTTTCTGACTATGAATCCTTCCTTTGAGAATGTCTGAATAGTTCTTGTCCTCCTCTTCATTCTTCTTTTCCAGCAACTTGGAACACTTCTCTTCAACATTCATTATCGGTTGTGTGGATATTCCTCTCTCTTCGACGCTCTTGCTAGGATTGACATTAGCATCTTCTTTGTATGAGGCATCACAAATGTATCCAAGACCTACTTTATTCAAGGGTGACCTTTGACAACTAATAATTTCTTCTAGTACTTCAGAGCTCTTCAAGTTATTGTTGATCTTGTCAACTTCAACCCTCAATGACACAACTTCTTCTTCAAGCTTCTCACTATCTTCTTCTTTATTCATCATCTGGATCTTTATTAATTCTTATGTTCTCCTTGCTTCTTCAAGTTGGGTTTTTAAGCATATTATTTCTTCTTCAAGTATTTTTTGACTAAATTATATT
The DNA here is from genome assembly GCA_009831015.1 of Picea engelmannii. Lineage (NCBI taxonomy): Eukaryota > Viridiplantae > Streptophyta > Pinopsida > Pinales > Pinaceae > Picea > Picea engelmannii. The sequence goes on along the minus strand of ML777053.1, from coordinate 235,176 downwards.
TCAAGATTGTTTAAGTCCTTGGATCTTTCCTTAAGATGACTTGTCAAAATATCTTCTCTCTTTTATGCTTCCTTTCTTAGTGATACTATTTCAGCTTTGAAACACTTCCTTTATTCCAACTGATTTTTGAGTGTTTCTTCAATAACTTTGGATTATTCCAACTGGAACTTTAGATTTATAATAATCTATTGGATTTATTCAGAGTTTTTGTTGGGAGTTTGAGAACCTTCCTTTAGCTTGATCAATTATTCCTCGAGGGAATTTATTTTCTTCCTTTCCCTTTTTATCTCACTTAAATCATAGATTAGTTATACATCAATATCCACTTCACCTTCTTTAAAATCTTCTTCATCACTTTCAATTTGTATTCTTTGTATTTCTAGGGAACACAAGAATTTTGCTTTATGATCTGTCATACCATTTCCAATTTATTCTTCTAGATCTGTCTGACATAATGAGTTTCTTTCTTATTGTTCTATCTCAGCATATTATTTATCTTGATCAACATGCTCTGGCTCTGTGATTGCAAGAAGAGATCCCTTAAAGTATAGATTATGTAGTTTATCCCAAATCTCTTTGGTTGATGAACATTGTCCCACTTTGACTTTCATCGAATCAGGTAATCCATCTAGGATGGCATCCATTGCTATTTTTTTTTTCCTTTTTAATTCCTTCTTGGTTGCACTCTTCAGAGGTTTATTTGAAGTGGTGTATCCTGTAACAATTGAGTTCCAGACGTCAAACCCTTGTTCCTGTAAAAATACTTTCATCCTACCACTCCATATCTCATAGTCATGTTCATCAAATCCTAGCATTTCATTATCTGTGCACTCCATAATCTACCTTACAGTGGTTAGAATGTCTCTGAAGGACCTTCTATGATACCAATTGTTGGAATATTCACCAATATTTAGAGGGGGGTGAATTATTATTGAGCACATTCTACCATTTTTAATCACAACATGTAAGCATTAGCTTATCAACAATTCCATTCACTTGTGATTGAATTTAACATATCATAAATATATAACCACAAATGCATAGTACACAAGAATTTTATGTGGAAACCCAATTGGTAGAAAACCATGGAACACTTTTTAATATATATATTGAATATTGCATTCATAGGAAGCACCAACTTCCAAGATTCTCCAGCACCAACTAGAAGAAGGCTACAACCCCCTTTTTTACAGGCTCCAACCTGAAGGATGCTACAACTCCTTGATTTACCAACACCAACTGGAAGGAGGTACAAAACCCTAGTTTTATGAGCACCAACACAAAGGAAGCTACAACTCCCCTACAAGCATCAACCTGCTATCCAAAGACACCAATATTCATGTGCACCACCCAACCACCCTTGTTTCTTAGGCACCAACCTAAAAGAGACTTTGATCTACTGCCTTGAACCACCCTTCCATCCTTGAATATAGATCAAAGAATCAACCTGTCATTGTGATTTTCACTGATACTAATACATAATCATCATCAAATATATATCCACTACAATTGATACACCATCATCATCAAAACTAGATCCACCACAACTTGTACATCAAAATCATCAAAAATAGATCCACCACAATTGATACATCAACATCATCAACCTGGGTCCACTTAGAAATTAGGTCCACATAAATATCCTATGTCCACATGGGTCCACCTATAAACCCCAGCATCACTTTTTACATTTATCTCGAACACATGTTTGGGACTAGTTTATGGATTGGCCACAAACTTTCCAACAAGTATAACTCCATACCTGTAATGAATAAAGGTCTCAAAAGTGTACCCAATATCCTGCTATATCTTCTCTAAAATTCCTTCAAGTTTCACACCTTGAATCATCACTGAAAAAGCGATATAGCGAATATGGAAAACCTTCCTAAATTATGGCCTATTGTGGAGAGGGAAATTGAACAGCATTCCACGTGCTCAATATTTGATATCTAATTATGACACTCACACAAAGCACACTACAGACTATAATATTTCCAATTCAATTAGTCTCATAGAATTTGTATCCTCTATGAAGCAGTTATGATTGTTTTACTCGAAACACTTGTTTGAGACTAGTTACATGACTAGTCAAAAACCCTATATTCTGGAGAGTGTATCTCCAAAAGTAAAATGACTCAAAAGCTGAAATTATTACCATAGGTGCCTTGATATGTCTTCACAATGTCCTCCAAGTTTCACTATCTGAAACATTCTAGAAAAAATGTTATAGAAAAAATGGTAAGATGACCTTTAAAAAACATACCTTAGAACACATCATCACAAGACTTCATCTTCCATTGGAATTTCTCCCTTCTTCACCTCATCTTCCTGTTGGAAATAGTGTCATTGATGTCAAACAGTAGAACGGTATGCATATACTAAAGCTCATGAGGGTTACCAAATGAAGATCAAAGATCATAAGAGATAATGTGATGATACTCAGAAGGGAAAGTGCATTGTAGAAACATGGTGAGATCAAGTTAGGTTCATTGAATACGCAAGCGCCAAATCAATGGCAGGGATGGATTGCGAAGAGAAAAGGGAGAATAAAAAAGCGTGTTATTCCCAATCCCGCAATCAGTCTAGAACGTCAAATTATAAGAGAAGGATCGTTGGAGGACTAGTCAACGATCAGATAAAATCGGGACCATTGATACACAAGCATCAGATCAACGACAGGGATAGATTGCGGAAAGTGGAAGGAGAATTAAATAATGTGTTATTTATAATCTCGCAATTAGTCAAAACCGCCAAATATTATAGATTCAAAGATCGACAACTGTGGTTGATCCACCAACAATCATACAACTTCAAATTGTGGATTTTGGGCGACAGGCTAAACTACGCACAAGTTATGGTTCCACAATCCACACTGATCATCGATGGTCACTCGTCAATAGATCTACGGTTGGCATCAGTTCCACTATCAACGAGAGTTTTCTGTTGCGGAGCTCAACAATAGTTTTAAACTTCATGCTAGTTGAGGACCCTGCAATCATCTTTGATTGTTGATCTGCTTCGATACCACTCTTGATCGATGGATCAAGTTGAGTGGAAGGACAAGATAAGAAAGGAAAAATGGTTGAGATTTTGAATACCCAAATTTCCGATAGTCGTTGGATCACTTTAAAGTGGAAGGAAAGGATAAGAAAAGAAGAAGAGTCGTTGGATTTAAACCAAGACAAAGAAGCATCGCAGACAGATCAAGTCATCGATCTAAGATTATGATCAACGAACAAAATTCATTTTGAGTTAAAATTTGTGAGGAGGTTACACTTCGGGGAATCTCACTTTGGAAGAATTGTGAAGTGGATAAATCGAATTACCCGAAGTCCCGAAGGCTGAAATTCCGAAGTCACTCTTAGTCGTCAATCTAAGATACATTTCAGATAGTATTCTAATCATTAGATCAAGGAGAAGAATATGTGCCAGATTGGGAGATCTACATTAGCATACCACATTAGAAAGGACACATGTCACAGTCATATAATGACAAGTGTCAAGATGAAATCGGAATTTCAGGTACGTGTAAATCATGAATCTGAGTGACACATGGCTTCCACTCGGCCCGTGCCCTGTCAACTAGTGAAGTAAGTAATTTACGTCACTGCGGGAGATTTAATTCGGGAGTTTCACCACCAACAAATGACAAAGTCCCAAAAGCTGAAGTCCCAAAGGGCCGAAATTGTAAAGGACAAAGTCCTGAAGTCCCGAAGGTTGAAATGGACATGAGTCGTCCGATTTGAAGAACACTTCAGGAGCGTTCTCAACCATTGATCAAGTACAGTGAAAGGATAGCGTAAGTGGAATAGTCGAAGTCCCAAACTAAATGAGATCCATTTATCTAAAATCATGAATAAGTCGTAATCGTCGATTTATTCAAAACCTCTGGACAAACCAGGATTTTCCTACTAATGAAAGAACGAATAATGATTGTCTGATCTACTTTGGAGAAATATTTTTTGGGAGATTTTAAATAAAGGCATTGCTTAAGTTGATAAGCCTCTGGTTTTTCATTTCCATTCATATGTAATGGTTTGAAGGAATCGCCTCAACAAAACTCAATTTTTGCAGCATTAACAGAGATTATGGTTAAGTTAAATGAAGAGGTGCGATGATCCAAACGAGAGGACACAATACATTATATCTCACACCAGTTTGAAGATTATATAAATGAGATTGAGTGGTGAGAATAAATGTGTCTCTGCAGTCTGAATCAGAAGATATATTAAATCACAGAACCAGAGTGAGATGCAGTGAATACATGTTACAAAAAGTTTCTAGATTCAGAAAACAAGGGTGGTTGGGTGGTGAAAGGGCAAGTTGGTGCCTACAAGGGAGTTGGTGCTTCCTTGTCAGTTGCAGTTGAATAAACAGGGGTCGAAGGCTCCTTCTATTTGGTTTTGGTGAACAAGGATGTCAGTGCATCCTGATCAGTTGGTGTTTATCTAAAAGGAAGTACATCTTCCATCTATGTAACATGTAAAAAAAAATTGTAGTTAATAGAAAAGTGTTTGTGGTTTTCCCGATTGGGTTCCACGATAAATATAGTGTTAAAAAAAAATTTGTCATTAAAAAAATAAAAATTGATAAATTATTGAGTCACTAATCCCCCCCCCCCTCCTCAGTGATAGGATTTGATCCTTCAATTGGTATCAGAGCTTCACAAAAGATTTAAATCCCTTGAAGAGAAATTAGGTATCGAATGAAAAGCTATATGATTTCCATTGGAATCAAAGTATGGACATTAGTTCAAAAGGGATATGATGTAACAAAAGCCACTCCCATAGAACCAGAAGACAAGAAAAAAATTTGGAAACATGCAAAGGATTTAAACACACTACAAGCTGGTTTGAGTAAGAAAATCCTTGCTAAAGTACTAAACTGTAATAATGCAAAACAGCTCTGGGATAAATTGGAAACTATATATGCATGATATCCCAAGGTAAAGAGGGCCAAACTCCAGACTCTCAAAGTACAATATGAAGGTCTAAAAATGAAGGATGAATAAAATATCTCAGAGTACTTCGAAAGAGTTGATAATATTTTTAATGCAATCAGAGGTTTGGGAGTAGAAGTTTTAGACAACGAGCTAGTTGAAAAAATACTAAGAACACTACCTATTCTATACAATCCTAAAGTGTCCACACTTGAAGATCGAGAAAATTTGGATAAACTCACCATGGATGAATTGTATGGAATCCCCACGGCCTATGAGTTAATATTAGGACATGAGAACCTTCCAAAAGGAGAGGTAGCATTCAAGGTTCTCAAGAAAATAAAAAATCAGAAGCACTTAACAAATTCAAAGCTTTTAAGACCCTTGTTGAAAATGAAAAGGAGACAAAAATCAAATGTCTTAGATCAGATAATGGTGGTGAGTTCACCTCAAAATATTTTGACCTCTTCTGTTAAACCCATGGAATAAAATGACAATTATCTGCTGCCAGAACACCTCAACAAAATGGGATTGATGAGAGAAGAAATAGAATAGTCCAGGAGGCTGCAAGGACTATGCTCAATGAAGCAAGATTATCTGATGGATATTGGAGGGAAGTTGTAAGCATAGCAGTATACATACTAAACAGAGGTCAGCTTAGGATTAATAGTGATAAGACTCTTTATGAACTATGGTTTGGAAGAACTCCTCTGGTAAATTGCTTCAAGGTCTTTGGAAGTAAGTGCTACATCAAAAGGCTTGATGAGAATATCGGAAAATTTTATGCTAGATCTGATGAAGGTATATTTCCTGGATATGCTTCCACCAAGAAAGCATACAGATGCTACAATCTTAGATAACATAATATTTTTGAGAGTGCAGATGTCAAGGTATATGATCTAAAAATGATAAGGATCAAACATCAAGACACTATACTTGACAGTGAAGATGAAGATGATGATGAGTTAGTTGGTACACAAGCATAAGAAGTAGAAGAGAATAAAAGATAAAAGAAAGAGGATGATATGGATACCAATGAATACGAGGAAGATATTCAATAAGATGAGATAAGAAAATAATCCCCAAGAAGAGACACAAAGACACCCTCAAGAATTACTCAAAAGAATCATCCTAAAGAACTGATTATTGGAAATAAAAGTGATGGATTGCACACAAGAAGACATTTGTTGTATCAAACAGAATTAGCACTTTTGTCACAAATTGAGCCTATATCAATCAAAGAGGCATGTAAAGATGAAAATTGGGTCAATTCTATGAATGAAAAGTTGGAAAAAATTGGAAAAAATCAAGCTTGGGAACTAGTTCCAAGACCAAAAAATAAAAATGTCATTGGAACTAAATGGGTGTATAAAAAAAATGAATAAGAATGGGAAATTAATCAGGAACAAAGCCAAATTGGTATTTAAAGGGTATGCTCAAGTTGAAGGAGTAAATTATGAAGAAAAATTTGCACTTGTGGCCAGATTAGAGGCAATTAGGATGTTCTTAGCTTTCTCTAGCTACAAAAAACTTAAAGTATACCAAATTGATGTCAAGTCAGCATTTCTCAATGGAAACTTAGAAGAGAAAGTCTATATTGAGAAACTAGAAGAATTCCAATTAACTAACAAAGGATACTATGTCTATAAACTAAAGAAAGCACTCTATGGGCTAAAACAAGCACCCAGAGCATGGTATGCAAGGCTAGATTCTTATTTACAAAAACAAGGCCTCAAAAGAGGATCAGCAGACAACAATAGTTATTGTAAAATTTTTGGTAATAACATGATTATTGTGGAAGTATATATCGATGATATTATATTTGGCAGTGATGATGAAAAAATGGGTAAGGACGTTTCTAGAAGTATGCAACAAGAATTTGAAATGTCCTTGCTTGGTGAACTGAAATTCTTTCTTAGATTACAAATAATATAGTCCAAAAAAGGATTTTTTATCGATCAGTCTAAGTATGTTAAAGATATGATTAAGATATTCTAGTTAGAGAATTGCAAACCTGTTAGTACACCTATGACAGTTGGATGCAAAATAAAGAAAAGAAGATGAGTCCAAAGTTGTAGATCCAAAACACTACAAATCAATGATTGGGAGTTTACTCTATGTAACAGCTTCCAGACCTGATGTCAATCAAGCTGTTGGGATGGTGGCTATATTCCAAGCAACACCAAAAGAGAGCCATGTTCAAGCTGTGAAAAGAATCTATAGGTATTTAAAAAGAACCATAGATATTGATTTGTGGTACCCGAGTAAAGGTTCATTCACTTTAAAATCCTATTTAGATGCAGATTGGGCAGGCTGTGTAGTTGACAGAAAATGTACAAGTGGAGGAGCATTCTTTTTGGGAGAATCATTGGTAGCTTGGATAGGCAAGAAATGGTCCTCAATTTCTCTATCTAGCATTGAAGCTAAGTATATTGCAGCAGCAGAGTATTGCATACAAGTGGAATGGATGAAATAAACCTTATAAGACATCAAAATGGTATTTGGAGAACCTACTACTATATACTGTGCTAATAAAAGAATTATAAGTCTCTCCAAGAACCCTGTCCAACACTCCAAATAAAAACACATTCCCATAAAATACCACTATATAAGAGATCAGACTGAAAATAAGAATATTAAATTGGAATATGTCCCAACACAAGAACAAGTGGCAGATATTTTCACAAAACCCTTAAGAAGAGATGTATTTGAATATCTCGGGCAAATATTGGGAGTAATCCCTCTTCCAATATAATCTCTCAAGAATATAATGCATCAATCGGAATCAATTCAAGGGGAGACAACAATTAAAGTCAGAAGGAGTCATTTAGTTATGACAAGAAAAGTATGATTGCAGGAGAAGTTACCTGAGTTCAAATTTTGGTCAGGAGTATACAGATAGACAGAGATTTACCATAGGGGAAGAAACCATTTTCCATTGATGTCAAAGGGGGAGAGTAACTAAAGAGGAGAGAAGCATCATCACAGGGGGATATTGTGTATCAAGTTGGTGTGTTTCCATCAATGACAAAGGGGGAGATTGTTGGACATTGTGTCATTAATGTATTTCCATTGATGTCAAACAGTAGTACGATATGCAAAGACTAAAGCTCAGGAGGGTTATAGAATGAAGATAAAATCTCAGAAGAGATAACATGATGACACTCAGAAGGGAAAGCACATTGTAGAAACATGATCAGATCAAGTTAGGTCCATTGAATACGCAAGCACCAGATGAACGACATGGATGAATTAAGGAGAGAAAAAGGAGAATTAAAAAGTGTGTTATTTCCAATATCGCAATCAGTCTAGACCGTCATATTATAAGAGAAGGATCTTTGGAGCACTAGCCAATGATCAGAAAAAATTGGGATTGTTGATACACAAGCGTCAGATCAACGATAGGGATAGATTGCAGAGAGCGTAAGGAGAATTAAATAATGTGTTATTTCCAATCCCGCAATTATTCGAGACCATCAGGTATTATAGATTCAAAGATCAATGATTTTGTTTGACATGGATGATTTTAGGGGCTAAATTTCATTCATGGGCTAATTTTCCATGGTTTTTCCAAAAAAGAGATTCGCTATTTTAAAAATGATTCGCCCAAATTCTATAGGATAAAATTATTTTACCTTACAAATCGCCAAAATTTTATAAAAACTATATAAAATCCTTAGAAATTTGAATATTTTTACAAAAACATCGCCAAACATTTATAGTTTGCATATGAAGGATAAGTAAGATTCACTAAGATTTCTACATTTTAAAATAAATTTCCATTCTTAAAATCATCCCTGGTGTTTGATCCACCAACAATCTCACAACTTCAAATTGTGAAGTTTGAGCAAAGGGATAAACCACATGAAATTTATGGTTTTGCAATCCACATTAACCATCTATGGTCACACATCAATAGATCTACGGTTGTCATCAGTTCCACTATCAACGAGCAGTTTCCATTGCGGAGCCCGACAATAGTTTTAAACGTTGTGCTAGTTGAGGACCCCACAAGCATCTTTGATCATTGATCTACTTCGAGACCATTCTTGGCCGATGGATCAAGTTGAGTGGAAGGATAGGATAAGAAAGGAAAAAGGGATGAGATTTCAAATTCCCAAACTTCTGATAGTCATTGGATCACTTTAAAGTGGAAGGACAGGATAAGCAAACAAGAAAATTCGTTGGATTTAAACCAAGGGAAAGCAACATCATGGACATATCGATCCATCAATCTAAGATTGTGATAAACTAACAACATTTATTTAGGGTTAAAATTTGTGATGAGGTTACACTTCAGGGAATCTCAATTCGGAAGAAACTTGAAGTGGAGAAATCGAATTACCCAAAGTCCTGAAGGCCGAAATTCCGAAGTCACTCTCAGTCGTTGATTTGAGTAACATTTCGGATAGTATTCTGACTGTAGATCAAGGATATGAATATGTGCCACATTGTGAGATATATGTCATCAAACCATGTCAACAAGGACACGTGGCACAGTTATATAATGACAAGTGTCAAGATGAAATCAACATTTCATGTACATTTAAATCACGAATCTGAGTGACACAAGACTGCCACTCGGTCCATGTCGTGTTAACTAGTGATGTCAGTAAGTTACATCACTCTGGGATATTTACTTCGTGAGTTTCACCACCAACAAATGACAAATTCCCGAAGTCCCAAAAGTCGAATTCCCTAAGGGACGAAATTGCGAATGACAAAGTCCTGAAATCCCAAAGTCGGAAATGGACATGAGTCATCCGATCTGAAGGACACTTCAGGATAATTCTTGATCATTGATCAAGTACAGTGGAAGGATAGCGTAATTGGAATGGTCAAAGTCCCAAACTAAATGAGAGCCATTTATCTCAACTCTTGATTAAGTCGTAATCGTCGATTTATTCGAAACCTCTCGACAAACCAGGATCGTCCAACTAACGGAAGAACGAACAATGACTGTCTGATCTACTTCAGAGAAATATGTTTCAGGATATTTGAAATAAAGGCATCACTTAGGTTGATAATCCTATGGTTTTGCATTGTCGTTCATATGTAATGGTTTGAAATAAGCACCTCAACAGAACTCTATTTTTGTAGCATTAACAAAGATTATGGTTAATTTAAATGAAGATGTGTGATGATCCAAACGAGAGGACACAATACGTTATATCTCACACCAGTTTGAATATTGTATAAATGAGATTGAGGGGTGAGAAGAAATGTGTCTTTGCAGTTTGAATCAGAAGTTATATTAAATCAAAGAAGCAGAGTGAGATGCAGTGAAGATATGATACAAAAATTTTCCAGATTCAAAAAACAAGGGTGGTTGGGTGGTGCAAGGGCAGGTTGGTGCCTGCAAGGGAGTTGGTGTTTCCTTTTCAATTGTAGTTGACTAAACAGGGGGTCGAAGCCTCCTACCACTTGGTGCTCGTGAACAAGGGTGTGGGTTCATCCTAATCAGTTGGTTCTTATCTAAAAGGAAGTACATCTTCCATCTATGTAACATATAAAATAAAATTTTGCAGTTAATAGAAAAGTGTTTGTGGTTTTCCCGATTGGGTTCCACGATAAATATAGTGTTAAAATTTTTGTTTTCATTAAAAAAAGAAAAATTAACAAATTATTGAGTCACTGATTCACCCCCCCCTCTCAGTGACAGGATCTGATCCTTCAATTGGTATCAGAGCAGGTCTCTTCACAAAAGGTTTAAATCACTTGAAGAGAAATATGCATCAGAATGGACCAGCAGTTGAATATGTCATCAAAAATACCCTTATTTGATGGTGAATACTATGTCTTCTGGAGTGTTAGAATGAAAATATATCTGATGTCCATTGGACTGGAAGTATGGACATTAGTTGAAAAGGGATATCGATCCAGGGGATCAAATTTTTCTCAAAACTCAAAGTGCTCGGACTCGCTTCAAATTGAACAGGTGCGTAGGCCTCGTCATCATGAACCCAACGCAACTCATTTGGGTTCAAATGGACGTTGGATGAGAGAGATATCGTGTTCTGTTCAAATCATCAAACATGCAAAAAACAATGTGTTGACTATACAGTCCGTACGGATGCTGACGTGGAAGATCCGTACGACACGTGGTAGGGCTGAGTTGGTAGGGTCGTACGACACGTGGCAGGTGTTGGTTGGCAGTTGGATGACGAATCGTTTCTTGACACGTGGCTTGTTTGTGGAAAATGGGATGGAGACACGTGGCCCAATCAATGGCCACCATGTGTCACCTTGGCTATGGTTTAAAATCTATGTAGTTGGCAGGACTCGACCACGCAACCTCTGGGCAGGGGAAGAGTCTTGGGAAGGACCGCCCAACCGGCGCACCCACATATGGTTCTTAATATGTATATGGGTTTCAATTTATTTAAGTTACATGTGTTTTGAAATGGGGGCGCGGTCCGGGCCGGGGCTAAGCCCCGGCCCCCGGTCATATATGTATGCTATGGAACCACCGGCATGCACGCCTCCGACCTGTTACCATATGGTTTAAAACTTGACCCCTTTTTGTATATGCACGCGGTCACATGGTGACCCATATGCCCATGGACTTGGCAGTTAAGGGTTGGGTGTGCCCTAACCGTCCTACAGTTCGCACCATTTTGCGGTTGTGCCGGTGCTGGGTTTTAACACAAATATGCGCATTGGGGCTAGGTTGAGGAGGCAGAGGTGCATTTTGGCGATCCAGAGACAACAAGTTTGAAGGGGAACTTCCAGGAAGCCTATCTTCTTCAATTTTTGGCCAAACGAGGTGCCGAAAAAGCTCAGCTAGGGGTTTTTGGAAGTTCTGAAGCCATTGGAGCCATCTATTTGGCATTTTGAGCATTGTAAAGCACATATTTTATCACTTTGAGAAAATAATACAAAACATCCATTGGAAGTTGGACCAGGAGATGTAGCCCAAGAGAGGGGTGAACTCCTTTATCATTTGCTATGTTATGTGTTTTTATGTTCACTGTTATTTTTTGTTGTTTATATGCATCTTGAATGTGTAATTTATATAAAATTTGTGTTTGAAAAATTGATCCATTTGCATAAGAACAATTGAATTAAAACTTGCAAATATTTTCAAGAATACAAGTCTTTATCATTTTAGATCAAGCTGGTATCAGAGCATAGGTTTTTGAAGGCTTGATTATTTGCAAGTGTTTTGTTTTCTGATGCTCACAAGGTTGAAACTCACAAGAGGACAAGGTCAACTTGTAGAGCCAAGTTCTCATCCTTCAAGAATAAAGATTATATCATCACCTCAAGCTTCAAGGAGGCATTCACCAATTATGGCTCATAAAGAGAGTCATGAACATATTCCTACAGAAGATGAAGATCTCATAAAGGCTTTCATGGAAATGAGAGAAATGATGAAACTCTTGATGGAAGAAAGGAATACAAGGTTGCAAGGTGAAGGATCCAACCCTTCAAAGCACAAGGGAGACAGTGGCAATAAAACTCCAAATGGAAATGGAGGGAATGGTGCTTCTCCACCACCCTCACCTTTTTCTTCTTCTTCTTCTACTAGTTCAAGACCTCTTCCAAATTCTCCAAAAGGATATGGTAAAACTCCTTCACAAATTCCTTTGTTAAATCTTGATATTAAATTCGAATTGCCAATGTATAATGGAGAGGTAAATGCTGAGAAATTAGATAATTGGATTCGTCAGATTGAAGTGTATTGTAGGATACAAAAAATTCAAGATGATGAAACTAAGATACAACTTGCTTATTTAAGATTGGATAGTGCAACACTCATTTGGTGGGAAGCCAAGACTCAAGAGGACATGAAGAAACATGGTAAAATTTTAACCTCTAGGAATGATTTTATTGTTACGATTAAAAAACAATTTTACCCATTGGCATATATGAAAAAAGCTACTATGGATTGGCAAAATTTTAGACAAGCTAAAGGACAAAATGTGCAAAGCTTTACTCAAGAATTTAGGAGAAGAGCTTTGGTTTTGGGAGTAGATTTGTCTTCTCAAGAAACTTTACTCAAATACATTGGAGCTTTACATAGTTATTTGAGACATACAATACTCATGTTTAATCCGTCAAATCTAGATGAAGTTTGTGTTCAAACCACTCATTTGGAAGCAAGAGGACGGAATGAAACTCATGAGGGTAACAAGAAGTCTTTCAGTCATGGAGACAAAGGAAAGAGGAAGTTCAAGGGAAATGGCAAAAAGAATGATGTTGTTAAGAAAGAGGGAGAAAAAATTACATGCAAACATTGTTCAAAAGATGGCCATGATGAAAACCATTGTTGGAAACTTCATCCTGAAAGAAGACCCAAAAAGTTTGGCAACAAAGGGAAGTCTAAGACTGTTGCAACCATACAACATGATTTAGGTTCTGATTCGGGTGATGAAACAAAGATTATATCCATGGGTTATCAAGGTAAGGGTTCTATTGCAAGTACTAGTTCTTCAAGTAACAGTAATCTCAATGAAACTCGACAAGAAAAAGAAAGAATAGAACTTTTTCACATAAGGATTGTTTCAAAGCATACCAAGATAGATACTT
>ML777053.1:205610-218945 GCA_009831015.1 Picea engelmannii | reverse complement strand
AAAACGAGGAAATGTGGAATATCTTCGAATTGGTCTTAAAGGCACAAATCCAAGCAAAGCCAAGTGGATTGAGGTTGGAAAGGTGAGGGAACTATACCCTCATCTTCAGATAGACTGAAAATAGTCTTTTGGAGGTCCAAAATTTTTCCAATGGAGAGGTGTGATCTAGGGGATCAAATTTTGCTCAAAATTAAAAGTGCTCGGAATTGCTTCAAATCGAATCGGTGTGTAGGCGTCGTTGTCATGAACCCAATGCAACTTATTTGGGTTCAAACGAACGTCATATGAAAGAGATATCGCGTTATGTTCAAATCATCAAACAATAAAAAAAAATGCGTTGACTGTACATTCCGTACGGATGTTGACGTGGCAGATCCGTACGACACATGGCAGGGCTGAGTTGGCAGGGTTGTACAAAACGTGGCAGGGGTTGGTTGGCAGTTGGATGATGAATTGTTTCTTGACATGTGGCTTGTTTGTGGCGAATGGGATGGTGACACGTGGCCCAATCAATGGTCGTCATGTGTCACCTTGGCTATGGTTTAAAATCTATGTAGTTGGCAGGACTCGACCCCACGACCTCTGGGCAGGGGAAGAGCCTTGGGAAGCATCGCCCAACCAGCGCACCCACATATGGTTCTTAATATGTATATGGGTTTCAATTTATTTAAGTTGCATGTGTTTTCAAATGGGGGCGCGGTCCGGGCCGGGGCTAAGCCCTGGCCCCCGGTCATATATGTATGTTATGGAACCACCGGTGTGCGCGCATCCAACCCGTTACCATATGGTTTAAAACTTGACCCCTTTTTGTATATGCGTGCGGTCACATGGTGACCCATATGCCCACGGACTTGGCGGTTAGGGGCTGGGCGCGCCCTAACCGTCCTACAATTCGCACCATTTTGTGGTTGCGTCGATGTTGGGTTTTAACACAAATATGCGTGTTGGGGCTAGGTTGAGGAGGCAGAGGTTCATTTTGGCTATCCAGAGACAACAAGTTTGAAGGGGAACTTCCAGGAAGCCTATCTTCTTCAATTTTTGGCCAAACGAGGTGCCGAAAAAGCCCAGCTAGGGGTTTTTGGATGTTCTGAAGCCATTGGAGCCATATATTTGGCATTTTGAGCATTTTAAAGCACATATTTTAGCACTTTGAGCAAATAATACAAAAGATCTATTGGAAGCTAGACCAGGAGATGTAGCCCAAGAGAGGGGTGAACTCCTTTATCATTTGTTGTGTTATGTGTTTTTCTGTTCACTGTTATTTGTTGTTGTTTATATGCATCTTGAATGTGTAATTTCTATAAAAGTTGTGTTTGCAAAATTGATCCATTTTCATAAGAACACTTGAATTAAAACTTTCAAATATTTTCAAGAATACAAGTCTTTATCATTTTTAGATCAGATATGATGTAACAAAATCCACTCCCATAGAACCAAAAGGCAAGAAAAAAAATTAGGAACATGCAAAGGCTTTAAACACACTACAATATGGTTTGAGTATGAAAATCCTTGCTAAAGTAATAAACTATAATAATGAAAAACAACTTTGGGATAAATTGGAAACTATATATTCAGGAGATTCCAAGGTAAAGAGGGCCAAACTCCAGACTCTAAAAGTACAATATGAAGGTCTAAAAATGAAGGATGAAGAAAATATCTTAGATTACTTTTAAAGAGTTGATAATATTGTTAATGCAGTCAGAGGTTTGGGAGTAGAAGTGTTAGACAATGAGCTAGTTGAAAAAATACTAAGAACACTACATATTCTATACAATCCTAAAGTGTCCACTCTTGAAGATCAAGAAAATCTGGATAAACTCATCATGGATGAATTGTATGGAATCCTCACAGCCTATGAGTTAATATTAGGACATGAGAACCTTCCAAAAGGAGAGGCATCATTCAAGGTGCTCAAGAAAACAAAAAATCAGAAGCACTTAACAAATTCAAATATTTTAAGACCCTTTTTGAAAATGAAAAGGAAACAAAAATCAAATGTCTTAGATCAGAAAATGGTGGTGAGTTCACCTCAAAAGAGTTTGATCTCTTCTGTGAAACCCATGGAATAAAATGACAATTCTCTGCTACCATAACACCTCAGCAAAATGGGATTGATGAGAGAAGGAATAGAACAGTCCAGGAGTCTGCAAGGACTATGCTCAATGAAGCAAGATTATCTGATGGATATTGGAGGGAAGTTGTAAGCATAGTAGTATACATACTAAACAGAGGTCAGCTTAGGATTAATAGTGATAAGACTCTTTATGAACTATGTCTTGGAAGAACTCCTTTGGTAAAATACTTTAAGGTCTTTGGAAGTAAGTGCTACATCAAAAAGCTTGATGAGAATATCGAAATTTTTTATGCTAGATCTGATGAAGGTATTTTTCTTGGATATGCTTCCACCGGGAAATCATACAGATGATACAATCATATATTACATAAGATTGTTGAGAGTGTATATTTCAAGGTAGATGATCTAAAAATGATAAGGATCAAACATCAAGAGACTATACTTGACAATGAAGATGAAGATGATGATGAGTCAGTTGGTACACGAGCAGAAGAAGTAGAAGAGAATAAAAGAGAAAAGGAAGAGGATGATATGGATACCAGTGAAGACGAGGAAGATATTCAAGAAGATGAGATAAGAGAAGAATCCCCAAGAAGAGACACAAAGACACCCTCAAGAATGACTTAAAAGAATCATCCTGAAGAATTGATTATTGTAAATAAAAGCGATGGAGTGCACACAAGAATACATATGTTGTATCAGACAGAATTAGCACTTTTGTCACAAATTGAGCCTATCTCAATCAAAGAGTCATGTGAAGATGAAAATTGGGTCAATGCTATGAATGAAGAATTGGACCAAATTGAAAAAAATCAAACTTGGGAACTAGTTCCAAGACCAAAAAATAAAAATGCCATTGGAACTAATGGGTGTATAAAAACAAAATGAATAAGATTGGGAAAGTAATCAGGAACAAAGCCAAATTGGTATGTAAAGGGTATGTAAAGGGTATGCTCAGGTTGAAACAGTAAATTATGAAGAAACATTTGCAATTGTTGCCATATTAGAGGCAATTAGGATGTTCTTGGCTTTCTCCAACTACAAAAAATTTAAAGTATACCAAATGGATGTCAAGTCATCATTTCTTAATAGAAACTTAGAAGAGGAAGTCTATATTGAGAAACCAAAAGAATTCAAATTAACTAACAAAGGAGACTATGTCTGTAAACTAAAGAAAGCACTCTATGGGCTAAAACAAGCACCCAGAGCATGGTATGCAAGGCTATATTCTTATTTACAAAAACAAGGCCTCAAAATAGGATCAACAGACAACAATAGTTATTGTAAAATTGTTGGTAATAACATGATTATTGTGGAAGTATATGTCGATGATATTATATTTGGCAGTGATGATGAAAAAATGAGTAAGGACTTTGCTAGAAGTATGCATCAAGAATTTGAAATGTCCTTGCTTGGTGAACTGAATTTCTTTCTTGGATTACAAATAATACAATCAAAAAGAGGATTCTTTATCCATCAGTCTAAGTATGTTAAAGATATGCTTAAGAGATTCCAGTTAGAGAATTGCAAACCTATTAGTACACCTATGACAATTGGATTCAAACTAAGAAAAGAAGATGTGTCCAAAGTTGTATATCCAAAACACTACAAATCAATGATTGGGAGTTTACTCTATGTCACAACTTTCAGACGTGATGTCAAGAAAGTTGTTGGGATGGCAGCTATATTCCAAGCAGCACCAAAAGAGAGCCACGTTCAATCTGTGAAAAGAATCTATAGGTATTTAAAAATAACCATAGATATTGGTTATAATCCCTCTTCCAATCTAATATCTCAAGAATATAATGCATCAATTGGAGTCAATTCAAGGGGAGACAACAATCAAAGTCAGAAGGATTCATTCAGTTATGACAAGAAAAGTATGATTGCAGGTGAAGTTACCTGAGTTCAAAATCTGGTCAGGAGTATACATATAGACAGAGCTTTACCATAGGGGAAGCAACCATTTTCCATTGATGACAAAGGGGGAGAGTAACTGAAGAGGAGAGAAGCATCATCACAGGGGGAGATTGTGTACGAAGTTGGTGTGTTTCCATCAATGACAAAGGGGGATATTGTTGGACATAGTGTCATTAATGTATTTTCATTGATGTCAAACAGTAGTACGATATGCAAAGACTAAAGCTCAAGAGGGTTATCGAATGAAGATCAAATCTCAGGAGAGATAACGCGATGATACTCAGAAGGGAAAGAACATTGTAGAAACATGATCAGATCAAGTTATGTCTGTTGAATACGCAAGTGCCAGATCAATGACAGGGATGGATTGCAGAGAGAAAAAGGAGAATTAAAAATTGTGTTATCCCCAATCCCGCAATCAGTCTAGATCGTCAAATTATAAGACAAGGATCATTGGAGGACTAGTCAACGATCATAAAAAATCGGGACCGTTGATACACAAGCGTCAGATCAACGGCAGGGATATATTGCAAAGAGTGGAAGGAGAATTAAATAATGTGTTATTTCCAATCCCACAATTAGTCAGAACCGTCAAATCATATAGATTCAAAGATCGACAACTATGGTTGATCCACCAATAATCGTACAACTTCAAATTGTGAAGTTTGGGTGACGGGATAAACCACACACAAGTTATGGTTCTGCAATCCACATCGACCATCGATGGTCACCCGTCAATAGATCTACGTTTGGCATCAGTTCCACTATCAACGAGTAGTTTCCATTGCAGAGATAAACAATAGTTTTAAACATCATTTTAGTTGAGGACCCCGCAATCATCTTTGATCATTGATTTTCTTTGATACCATCCTCGACCAATGGATAAAGTTGAGTGGAAGGATACGATAAGAAAGGAAAAAGGGTTGAGATTTTCAATGCCTGAATTTCCAATAGTCGTTGGATCACTTTAAAGCGGAAGGACAGGATAAGCAAAGAAGAAGAGTCGTTGGATTTAAACCAAGGCAAAGTAGCATCGTGGACAAATCGAGTCGTCGATCTAAGATTATGATCAATGAACAACATTCATTTCGGGTTAAAAGTTGTGAGGAGGTTACATTTCGGGGAATCTCACTTCGAAAGAATTGTGAAGTGGATAAATCAAATTACTCGAAGTCCTGAAGGCAAAAATTTTGAAGTCACTCTCAGTCATGGATCGGAAATACATTTTGGATAGTATTCTGGTCGTTAGATCAAAAAGATGAATATGTGCCACAATGGGATATCTACGTCAGCAAACCACGTTAGAAAGTACATGTGGCACAGTCAGATAATGACAAGTGTCAAGATGAAATCAGCATTTCAGGTATGTTTAAATCACAAATTTGAGTGACACGTGGCTGCCACTCGACCCTTGCCATGTCAACTAGTGATGTCAGTAAGTTACGTCACTCGGGTAGATTTACTTTGGGATTTTCACCACCAACAAATGACAAAGTCTCGAAGTCCCAAAAGCCGAATTCTCGAAGGGCCGAAATCATGAAGGACAAAGTCTCAAAGTTCCGAAGGCTGAAATGGACATGAGTCATCTGATCTGAAGGACACTTCGGGAGTATTCTCGACCGTTGATCAAGTATAGTGGAAGGATAGCATAAGTGGAATAGCCAAGGTCCCAAACTAAATGAGATCCATTTATCTCAACTCTTGATTAAGTCATAATCGTCGGTTTATTTGAAACCTCTGGATAAACCAGGATCGTCCGACTAACAGAAGAACGAATAATGACCGTCTGATCTACTTCGGAGAAATCTGTTTCAAGAGATTTGAAATAAAGGCATCGCTTCAGTTGATAAGCCTATGGTTTTGTACTATTTTTCACATGTAATGGTTTGAATGAAGCACCTCAGCAGAACTCGATTTTTGCAGCATTAACAGAGATTATGGTTAAGTTAAATGAAGAGGTGCGATGATCCAAACGAGAGGACACATTACATTATATCTCACACCAGTTTGAAGATTATATAAACGAGATTGAGTGGTGAGAAGAAATGTGTCTCTACATTCTAAATCAAAAGATATATTAAATCACAGAAGAAGAATGAGATGCAGTGAAGACATGATATAGAAGTTTTCCAGATTCATAGAACAAGGGTGGTTGGGTGGTGCAAGGGCAGGTTGGTGCTTGCAAGGGAGTTGTTGATTCCTTGTCAGTTGTAGCTGACTAAATAGGGGGTCGAAGACTCCTACCATTTGGTGCTGGTGAACAAGGGTGTCGATGCATCCTGGTCAGTTGGTGTTGATCTAAAAGTAAGTACATCTTTTGTCTTTGTAACATGTAAAACAAAATTTTATAGTTAATAGAAAAGTGTTTGTGGTTTTCCCGATTGGGTTCCACGATAAATATAGTGTTAAATTTTTTGTTTGCATTAACAAAAGAAAAATTGACAAATTATTGAGTCATTGATTCAACCCCCCCCCCCCCTCTTAGTGACAGGATCTGATCCTTCACTTCCCTCTGAAATTCACTGCCAATATTGTTCCAAGAGATCACAATATTGAATGATGAAAATGATAGGTTCTTAATGTGTATTTATACCCTTCCAAGAACCTTCTTTACTTGACCTTGAGCCTCCTTGTAACTTCTTCTTTACAATAATTTTTTCTCCTTTACTTGACTTTAGAGCCAACTTATAACTTCTTGAACTTAGATCTGAGCCTTCTTGAACATACTTCGGGGATTCATATTTAATAGGGAATAACTCCTCAACTGTGAGGAACCACGTGGCGTACCACCTACGGTTGGAGATGGCTTGACGATGACTATCAATCAATGGGGGTTTTGCATGCAATTATGATGTCATTCATACTCTTTTTCTCCAATCAAATTTGAGCTTCATGACCACACCTCTAGGGATTCTTAACCACTTAACCATATTTCGAAGGATTCTTGTAGACTTCTTCAAACCATCTTGTCGTGAGGGTGATTCTTAAAGTTGCGCCATAAGGGGACCACTTTGGAGACTTCTTCAAATACACGCATACCATATTTCTAGGGATTCTTGTAGACTTATTCAAAGCGTCTTCATGTGAGGGCCATGCTTAAATCCATTCCATAAGAGGACCACTTTGGATACTTATTCAAATACACCCATCACTTCTTGAGGCTTTTGGACTTCTTCTAGGGTTGACATCAATGGAAACCAACTTTCCAACAATCTTCCCCTTTTTAATTGATGGAAACACTCATACTAACCCATTGACCATTGCTCCCCCTGTCTTCATGCTTCTGAACTTTCTCTCCTGCTTTTTTTTTTTCTCCCCCACTTTGAAATCAATGGAAAATGGTAACTTCCCCTAACAGTATACCTTCTTTTGAAAATCTCTCTCTCTCTCTTTCTTCTCTGCAATATGTCATGTAGATCAATGTGGGGCTTCTTGTATATGCTTACTTTCCTCTCTTTCAGGGCTTCTTGTCTATTGGTACTTCCTATTATTGTAATCCACTAATGTATATTAAAAGAGTTCATGTCAAGGTACCTTCATCACTTGAATTCAAATCTTCATGGATATTCATGTCTTCATTGAGCTGGCATTTCCTTGATAATATAACTATTCCTAACAGTTTCTCTCCTCGTCTCTTTGTGTCCCTCTCACATATCGTCTTCTTGTGACCAAGTTATTCCACCTGTCAATAGGCTTTACTGAACAATCCCCTTGATGAAAATTCCAACGAGTCATGTATATTCTATGGTTCATGCCAAGTATTGTCTTCTATACTTGTCAAATATCTCATGAATTCATCTCTATCAAAGTGTCACAAAATCATCCATGAATCTGCTACTCAATTGTATACAATCTTGATTAATCTGCCACTTCACTGTTCTAAGAGCTTCTTCAAATCTAATGCAACTGATCACTACATATTTCTTCTTCTGAAGCTGAATCAAATATGTCCACTAGTATTCTTTATCTTCAAAGAAAACACTACAAGATTGCAACAAGTACACATTCTCGAATCTGTAATGAATATATCCTTGCTTGAATACATGCTTGGAATCCTCTATATAATCATGAATCTCTGCCTCGAAAGTGTGCCAATGATATTCCTCGTAACTTCTAGTTGACCCCTTTGTACCTGCATGGGGATGTGTTCCAAAAATGTTCCTTGAAGTAATAAACAAATATGTCACGACACATTCTATGCCTCTTCCATCAGACCATTCAGAATCTTTCTTCCCAAAATCTACAAATACTTTATAATTTTTTAAGGATAGTTCTCCAATATGTAATAGTTGTTTCTCATAATTCCCCTCTTCAATATTTACATTACTGGGAATCTCCAAGATACATTACTTAGAAAAATATATAAACCTTTTATGTTGCAGTATCATCCTTCTAAATTCTGGCATCTTCATGTTTACTTGTAGATTCATCATGATCTCATACATCTGCAAATCTTGTGAGTATGATCTCTAGGAGTTTATCATGCACATGCTCTTCTTGTTTTTTATTTCTTCTCCAAACTTTCTTGTATCTGATATCACTATTTTCCTTCAAGGAAGACTTCATCGTGATTATACAATCACAAGCTATATGTCCATAATTGTGGAATTTGTAACATTCAATATTGAAGTGGGGCACATAAACATCTCTTGCTTGAACATTTCTTCCATATGACCTGCAATCTACAACTTTATGTCCAAACTTATTACAAGTAAAACAATAACCATGAAATAAACTTTGATACCTGGAAGCAAGTGATCCTCTTTGTGATGTAGTCCTTATCAATTCATGCCTTAGTTGATCATGATCTTATCTTCCATTGTTTCCTTCATAATGAATAAAGATTCTTTGATACCTGGAGGTAGAAGGTCTTCTTGGGGATGCAGTTCTTCTGCATTTATTTCTCTTTGACTCTTGCTAACTATGATTCCTTCCTTTGAGAATGTCTGCATAGTTCTTATCCTTCTCTTAATTATTCTTTTTTGACAACCTGGAACACTTCTCTTCAAATTTCATTACTGGTTATGTGGAGCTTCCTCTCTCTTCGATGCTCTTTCTAGGATTGGGATTAAGATATTTTTTGTATGAGGCCTCACCAATGTATCAAGACCTGTGTTATTGAAGGGTGGCCTTTGAAATCTAAGAATGTCTTCTAGTACTTGAGAGCTCTACAAGTTAATTTTGAGCTTCTTAACTTCAACCCTCAATGAGACGACTTCTTCTTCAATATTCTCAATATCTTATTCTTTCTTCATCATTTGGATCTTCATTACTTCTTGTGTTCTCCTTTCTTCTTCAAGTTGGGTTTTCAAGGAGATGATTTCTTCTTCAAGTATTCTTTAACTAAATTTTTATTCAAGCTTGTTTAAGACCTCAGATTTTTCCTTAAGATGAATTTTAAAGATTTCTTCTCTCTGCTATGCTTCCCTTATTAGTGATACTATTTCAGCTTCCAAACACTACTTTTCTTCCAATTGGTTTTTTAGTGTTTCTTCAATCACTTTGGCTTCTTCCAAATCAACCTTTAGATTTATAATAATATGTTATACTTCTTTAGAGTTTTTGTTGGTGTTTTGAGAACCTTCCTTTAGCTTGATCAATTCTTCCTCGAGGGATTTTTTTTTCTTCCTTTCCATTTTTATCTCACTTAAATCAAATATTAGCTCTACTTCAAGATCCACTTCGCCTTCTTCAAAATCTTCTTCATAACTTTCAAGTTATTTTATCTATCTTTCTAGGGAACAGAATAATTCCTCTATATGATCTGCCATACCATTTCCAGTTTCTTCTTCTAGATCTGTCTGACATGATGAGTCTCGTTCTTATTGTTATATCTCAGCATCTTCTTTATCTTGATCAACATGCTATGGCTCTGTGATTACAAGAAGAGATCCCTTAAAGTAGAGATTATGTATTTTATCCCAAAAATATTTGGTTGATGAACATTCTCCCACTTCGACTTTTACCGAATCACGTAATCCATCTAGGATGTCATCCATTGCTATTTTTTTTGTTCCTTTTTAATTACTTCTTGGGTGCAGTCTTCAAAGGATTATTTGAAGTGGTTTATCCTATAAAAACTTAGCTCTAGACGTCAAACCCCTGTGCTTGTAAAAATACTTTCATCCTACTGCTCCATATCTCATAGTCTTGACCATCAAATATGGGTGTTCCATTATCCGTGCACTCCATGATCTACCTTCTAGTGGTTAGATTGTTTTTGAAGGACCTGCTCTGATACAAAATGTTGGAATATTCACCAATACTAAGAGGTGGGGTGAATTAGTATTGAGCATGTTTTACCATTTTTAATCACAACATAGTAAACATTAAGTTTCACTATCTGAAACATTCTAGAAAAAAAATTATAGTGAAAATGGAAAGATGACCTTTAAAAAACATACCTTAGAACACATCACCACAAGAATTCGTCTTCCCTTGTAATTTCTCCCTTCTTCACTTCATCTTCCATATTAAATTCATTTCCAAGATTTTTCTAAGAGATCACAAGATTGAATGATGAAAATGAGAGATTCTTGATGTATACTTATACACTTCCAAGCACCTTCTTTACTTTACCTTGAGTCGACTTGTAACTTTTTGTTGGCAACAACATTTTATCATTTACTTGAATTTAGGGCCAACTTGTAACTTCTTGAACTTAGATTTCAGGATTCTTGAGCATACTTCTAGGCTTCATCTTTAAGAGGGAATAACCTCTCAACTATGTGGAACCACGTGGTGTGCCACCTACCATTGGAGACGGATTGATAAGGAATACCAATCAATGGGGGTTTTCCTTGCAATTATGATATCATTCACATTCATTTTCTCCAATCAACTTTGGGCTTCATGACAACACCTTTGGGGCTTATTAAAAACTCAACAATACTTAACCATATTTTGAGGGATTCTTGTAGAATTCATCAAAGCATCTTCCTGTAAGGGCCATGATTAAAGATACACCATAATGGGACCACTTTGGAGACTTATTCAAATACACCCATATCATATTTATAGGGATTCTTGTAGACTTCTTCAAAGTGTCTTCCTGTGAGGGCCATACTTAAAGATACGCAATAAGGGGACCACTTTGGAGACTTATTTAAATACACCCATCACTTCTAGAGGATTATGTACTTCTTCTAGGGTTGACATCAATGACAACCAACTTTCTAACATCAAGTAGTGGATTGGTTCCTATAGTGTACAACTATTGAACAATGGTACACAATCATGATGCAAGTCCCATATTAAATTCCAAGCCAACTAAGGCTTGAATGCATGAGTGATGAACCATTTATTATACCACATGAAAACTATAGGAGACCTTTGAACCATATATCAAATGTTATCCAACATCCAACATTAAGAATATCAATTACAAGTTGTTATTCATTGAAACCATGCACTCTATGCAAAATTACCATATGATAGGTATTGCAATATGTATTGTTCACAATTTTATATACCATTTTACAAAGAAGTGATCAATATGAATTGAGAGTATATCCATTACAATTTTTCTTAAACAATCCCATATGTCCTTTTTATAGTTTTTTTGTACCCAAAGAATCCAAACAAGATACTCATGGAAACTCATAAACAAGTACAAAAATAAAATCACCAGATATGTGCCTTATGTGTTGAGACTCGGACTTAATACTAAAAACATATAGGTGAGTGCACTAATATATAATAAGTCCAAGGAATTTGGCATAAATGAGAAAATAGTTCAAAATATATTAGGATCAATCTTTTCGTTATCTCATTTTTTCAAATCTTTTGACTACAAGAGTGCACCAGTGTTCACACTTGGTTCTTGTACAATATCTTAAAAAATTAATCTTGTAAAGTTTTTCCCATGATAGAATCACACACTTTAATTTCATGTTCCATTGATAAATGCAAAAAGTTTGGTAAAGGGCCCATCAAACTTAAAAAATAAATCAAAGAGTGTTATCACCGAAATTTCATCCGCACATGGCGACAAGAACTCTGCATCGTCAAAACAACAATGAAGTCATTCATGGCACTGAATTAATTTCACAGCATACCAGAAGGGTCAAAAACTATACAAAGTAACCAAAAATTGAAGGGCGCTTCACAGCAGTTTGGTGCTCGTGCACATGCGCAGGACAAGAACGTACTCTGTGCGCATGCGCGCACGACGCGCGGTTGTCAACGACAAAACCCGCGCACCTACTAAAATGGTGCATTTATTGAATTGTCCGGCCTCTCAACCACTTATGGACCAGCTCCCAATCTGATTTGACTCCCAAATCCGAGCTGAATCCGCAGGGTAGGCGGGTTAATGACCTAATGAAGCCCTAAAGAGCCCCTTTTCACACTTTGAAGACGTAACGTAATCGCCCGATGATCTGCTATAAAAAGCCATGAAGGAACATTGTTTTCACAAGGAATTTCAGGTATTGTTATGCTGTTAAGATTGTCAAGGGATCATTCTTTGACGATAACACATTGTCAACATCTCACAGGGCCATTCACCTCTCCATTGAGTGGATGTGCTGGGAGTTCTTTCACCATCAGTCTCATTTCTTCGCATTGTAAGGAAAGCAAGTTTGTGAGGGCCTCAAGAGACTTCCTTTGGGGGAAGAAGGAACCACAGTTCCCTTCCTTCATCGTGCTCTAGTTTCATCAATTGATCATCTCAAAACCATTGGTGATATCGGTGTCTTTTTTTTGTGTTTATTGTTTCTTTATCCATATGTTCACAGTTTTTGTTTGTTTCAATTTAATTCTTGCTTGTAGTTTGTTTTGTTTCCTCTAACCTTTCCTTCCACAGCTGTCATGCTCTGCAAGACCCAACAGGGCATGTAATCACCCTCGATTTGCTCACCTGGTGATGAATTGGGTGCGAACAGATTGGCGACTCTGCTGGGGAGTAGGTATCAATTCCTCCCTCATTTGGGTTTATTTTGCTTTCCTTTTGGTTTTATTAACTTGTAGGGACACAAACCAGCCTCTGTCGACTTGCTAACCAGTCAATTCATAGGAGAATTGAGAGAAATCCATTCGGTTTTTCTTTCTTGTTCACTTGTCACAGGCGCGCGGGTAGTCCACCCCACAGACGCGCATATTGCGCGCATGCGCCTGCACAGTGTTTTCTCTATGCGCACATGCACTTTAGTTCTCAATACGATCAGCGCGCAAGCGCCACATGCGCATATGTCTACGCTGGAAGCCGCGCATCTGAACTAAATTTCACATTGTAAGGTTTTTTGGATGTGGGGAAAATCATTTTCCTTCTCAAGAATGATGTTATGCATGCTCTAAATACTGCACCACTTAGACCCCTCAACTTATAAAGGGGATAGTCA
>ML777053.1:185636-205141 GCA_009831015.1 Picea engelmannii | reverse complement strand
ACATCTAGCTAAATAGGTAATCACACTTTTGTAAGGACCAAGCGAAGTCCACATGCAGCAAGGTGACATCTAAATAACTAAAAATTGGTACACTTTCACTCACACACAAAAGTCACTTCTTCACTCACATAGCTTCGTCTCGAGACGTGGAGTTCTAAGTAGGTTTCCTCAAAAGGGATTCTGAAAACACCCCATCTTTTCTTGACAGGACTATCCACTCCCACTGTTAATCAAACGAGGTTGGTTCTCACCCCCAGGCTCACAAAACAACTTCATCTAAAAACTTTCTAAAAACTCACTAAGTTTTCCTCCACAAGAGGTGCCAAAATAAGTTTTTAGTCTAGGTAGGATTTCGGGGATAGGCATCAAAATAACTCCCCGTTATCTGGTTCTCACATTCTCAAACATAGAAGTTGACAAATAGGGAACTTCAAATCCTCCAAGTCCAGTGTTCCAATCACCATAAGGCAGGGAGATACATGTGAAGGGTTGAAGGCCGAGGTTCGGTTGTTCTGTGCGTCCCCCCTTGAGGCACCCACCTCTTGGACGGGATCCAGCCTGTGACCCATTTCTTAGGTCGAAAATCTAAATGTCACACTTGGACCAAGGTACCTAGTGACCAACTTTAGGACATCTACCCAGGTGGCGATTTTGGGCTACAATCGCACCTTGATTGGATTTTGTGTGGCTATTGGGAAGTATCGCCAGCTCTTTCGGGATATGCCCCCTCTACCCCTCATTATAACCAATTGTTTCATCCTTCACTAGTATCTCTTCCGGTGACTTCAGACCCCATTGTTGAGTACTATTGGAAGGTCCAGTGCTATTTTGAGAGGAAGGACGTTACGTCTTCTAGGACACGAGCATTTTCTTTCTTTTGATTCCCCCACGCGGACAAAACCCACTTACCCATATATATGTTTCTCATATTATGTATGATGCACATCTGATTACAGTTTGATTTGGATATATATTGTGTAAACATCCAATGCAAAGGCTTTTGGTTTCTATATTTCTCTCACCACTTGTTGCACACATTCACACAATTAGTCTGACATCATAGGGGAACCACAGAACCCCCGTCGTTCACGACGTTTGGTCAACCGTCCTCCTATCTTAGGGGGAGTATATGGTCATACCCGCTCATCGGTACC
Organism: Picea engelmannii; assembly: GCA_009831015.1. NCBI lineage: Eukaryota > Viridiplantae > Streptophyta > Pinopsida > Pinales > Pinaceae > Picea > Picea engelmannii. Next base: position 203,987 of record ML777053.1, on the reverse strand, counting down.
TCCTTCACACACTCCTGCGAGTGCTACCATCTTGGGATCAGCTTTGCTTGGTTCTACATTACTTGGGTCAACTTCCCAAAGTCATCCGTCCACTAGCTCTCCTTTACACGGAAGCAGGAGACCCACTTCCTCTCAAGGAGGGAGCACCAACCCACCTTGTCCCCATCAAGGGTCAGGTTCACAACACAACATGGCTGGAGCTAACCCTCCCCCACCACTACAGGTGCCATACTTGGCCTCTCTCAACATACCAAATCTCACCAAACTCACGAATGATCCCATATTGCACGACGCCACATGGCCTGCAATGCCCACCAAACTTCCTTCAGACATACCAAAGTTTGAAGGAAAGGCAGGGGATGACCCCGCCAACCATGTTATGACCTTTCATCTATGGTGTTCTTCCAATATCATTATGGATGATTCCGTCAGACTGCAGTTATTTCAACGCACACTTACCGGCCCATCAGCCAAATGGTATGTCGAAGAAAAATCTGGGTCCCATACGACCTTTGAGTCATTAGCCAAGGCCTTCTTGACCTTTTTCCAATTACCCATCCGCCATGACAATGGTATAGAACTACTGTCTAACTTCAAATAGACCTTAGCCACCCACATCGCTGACCACATTCATGAGTGGCGTAGGCGACGTAGTTTGTGTAAAGTAGAAACCACCAAGCAATAGTGTCTCGACTGGTTTCTTAGATCACTTGTCGCTCTCCTTGGAAAGGATGTTGCTTCCACCTTCCCTCAATATGAAGAGGAAGCCATTAGTAAGGCCCAACAGTATGACTTCATCTATCCATAGTCAGGATACTTATACACTGTACTTCCTGATCTACCCAAACCGACGCCATTTGGCCAAGACAAACCTGGGATGTCTCATTCAGCAGATGGACTAATAGGTGCCACCACACACCATGGTCCACAACACCAACCACCACCGATGTATGGCACACCTCAATACCTGCCGCTATATGGGGGCACTCCTTACTACCCCCCACCCCCTTATCAACAGCCATATTTTGTTGCTATACCTCCACCCATCAGTGGACCACCACCGACACCTACCATACATCCACCTATTCCCACAAGCAGTGGTACTCCCTCAACATCAGCTTATAGTAATAGTGAAAGCACTACGCCTTCCTATGTGCCTTATGGATCGGTACCACCGCAAAATCCATACTTCCCCTTTCCTGGTCCTCCACAACCTATGGCTCCCCCACATCCACATGCGGGGGTAAATTTTGTTCAACCTTCCGCTGCTCACCAATACCATAATTTTGAACAATTGAATACAGCCAACCCAACTCATCCATCGAACAATACCAGGAAGAAAGGAAAGAATAGGAATAACAACAACCCTGGTCAAGGCGGGAATCAACCCCCACAGCACCAACCACCTGGGGGCAACCAGAACCAAGGGAACCAAAACCCCCAAGGGGGAAATAACAACAAACGCCAAGGGCGAAATAATGTTAAAACCATTCACCCTTGTGCCCTTTGTGGCGAGTTCGGTCATTACACTCACCATTTCCCCCAGATCGTTGATTTCAAACAGTTGAAAGACTCAGGTAGTTTTCCCCCTACCCCCGCACAAACTGCCCCTCAGCAGGTACCACAACGGTATGTGCAACAACCACCTCCCGCCGTACTGCAAAATCCTATTCCACATCAAGGCATGCTAAACACCCAACAGGATGCACAACGTCCCCCACCTCAGGTGGGACAATGCCACAACCCTAACAATCCAGCAGAGCGTACCATTCTCCTCACTAGTGAAGAAGAAATCCTTCTGCAAATGCGGAATCATCAGTATCCAGCTGAGTCTACTCCTATCTCTCCAGAGACAAACCCTACACCGACGGGACCCCCGTTGGTGATCCCTCACCCTCCCGCCGAACCACCATTACGCATCCCTCACATCCCCTTGCGCCGGAATGTCCACAACCCACAGGCTAGGGCATCTCATAATTATAGCTTGGTAGACGACTTAGCACAATCCCCGGCTGCCATGTCAGTCTTAGAAGTCCTCCAGACTTGTCCTACACAACGGAAATCTCTTCTTTCCGCCTTAGGGGTAGTCGACCCTGCTGATACTCGACTCATCACCTTTGACCTTGATAGTTGCGAACCTCGTCTTCCCGCCACGGTCGTTATTCAAGTACCAGTAAAAGTACGGAACATCATCGTCCATCGGTGTATCATCGATGAAGGAGCATCTACATGCATCATGTCCAAAATAGTATGGCAGAAACTTGGTTCCCCAGAACTCATACCCTCTGCCATCACATTATGAGCTTATGACAGACGACCATCATCTCCTGAAGGGCTCCTCCAAAATGTCCCCGTTGAACTCGGAGGCAAAACCATTCTCATTGATATCGAGGTTATCGACGTCACACTCGATTACAATATCTTGTTCGGACGTAGCTACATGTACGCTATGAAGGTAGTGGCATCTTCTGTCTTTCGAACAATCATGTTCCCCCACAACGGAAAGATTGTGACCATCGACCAAGTCTCACATTATAAGCCAAACCCATCTGCCAATCTCGATAACATTCTTCCCCTCATCCACACCAACCAAGATGTATATCCACTCATTGAGATGGGTCCTGGAATTTTCAAAGACCCATCCTTATTAGGGACATACCATGGAGCACCTCCACTCCTTCCCCCTAATCAAGTATGCGTCGTCACGTCCAACAAAACTCACATGGAAGATGCTCGTCCTCCTCAGGAGGCTTCAATCATTCCTAACGTCTCAATAGTCGCAGAACCACTCCAAGCGGAGCTTCCTGCGCACTCATCGACCTCCACAGTCCATGAATCCAAACCCCCTCAGGGACCTAGTCCCATTTGGGAGACAGTTCCCCGACCCCTCACTCAAATTCCCTTCTTTTACCCACCACCCGGTGTAGAATCTTTCCAGGTAGCCGCAACACTCACACTACCCAATATGGTGTTAGCAATCCCAGTTTGGTATTTACATCCACCTGAGATGGTCCCTCGCCCACAGGAAGGCCTCCCCATGACGATTCCTTTCCTCACCCCCACCACCCCCACTACCCCCATACTCCCTACCCCCCCTGCTATAGCTGGGGGCAGGAGAAAGAAGAAGGAGCCCACAGCTCCACTTCCTCTACGCATTCCACCACCTTGCGCATTATGTGAGAAAGAAGGCCACCAAACCAACAACTGCCCATCACTACCTGAATTACGAAATTTGATTCCCCCCAATCCCACTCCAACACCCGTCGCTACTGCAAGTACCACTATCACCAACCCTTCCAGTAGTAAAGGGTTGAGGACCAAATTTGCGTGTTCTATATGTTCAGAATATGGCCATTACACTCACCATTGCCCAGCACTGCCACGCTTTCGGCAGACATTAGCGGCTGTACGCCAGAACTTCCAGAACAATCCCTGCCCTGCTACGTCCTCTTCAAATATCACTGACATTCGCTATGTCACTACTTCAGTTAATGAACGTATGAGATGCCCTTGCTCTCTCTGTGATTCACTAGCTCATTTTACATACCAATGTCCTATGATCCTTGCCTATAGGCAACGTCAAGTGGCCCTGTGTCACCAACCCACAGAGGCTATAATTGACGTTACTTCACCACTCGAGGATCATCATGTCATTTCTCCAGAGCCCGAGGCACTCCCATCACCTCCATGGTTCTTACATGACGTTGCTGAGGACTTACCCCGCAACCCCCCCAACTCTCCTGTTCATACGGAGACCCTCCACCCAACCACCACGGGTACCCCTCAGTACTTCAATACATGGTTCATGTCGAGTGAACCCTCACCCTCTGCCCACACTACTCCCCTTGTTTCTCCAGCAGGGGGCAATCACACTAGCACCGAGATCACTCCTCATGACCCCTTGTATTCCCGTCGTTTCCTATGCGACGAGGAAATACTCGAAGAGCTCAACCTCCCAGACTCTCTCTGGGATGCGCTACATCATCGCGCACTCTGCTCACCAAAGGAAGCCCTCATGCCTCCTAATCAAAACCCCGTATACGCAGTCGAAACCAAAGATTTTATCCCATCCGGACCTATCGATTGGTTCAAAAATCCCATTCCTTCCCCTGATGCGTTTGAAGAAGGCAACCTGGCCAACATTTCCCCCACCATCAAAATCGACATTTCCATTAAAAAAGGCGTCGTCAAAGAAATCATCATCAAAGCTGCTTGCACCCCTCAGGAAATTGCCGCATATAAATCCCTCTTCCAAGAATACCGGGATATTTTCACCTGGTCATACACGGAGATGCCTAGCCTCGACCCATCTATTGTCGAGCATCGCATCGACACCTGGCCTGACATCACACCTGTTCGCCAGAAACAATGACCGCTACACCCAGCCAAAGCAACGGCTATCAAAGCCGAAATTGACAAATTACGTGCCACCACGTTTATTTACCCCATCGCTTATACTTCGTGGGTTTCCAACCCTGTACCCATCGACAAAAAACAGGGCACTATCCGCGTCTGCACATACTTTCGCGATCTCAATAACGCATTTCCAAAAGACAAATTTCCAATGCCATTCATCAATCAAATTATCGACGACTGTGCTGGCCATGAGGCCCTCTCCTTTATGGACGGATTCTCTGGCTATAACCAAATCCAAATCCACCCAGCCGATCAGTACAAAACCGCATTCATTACCCCATGGGGTACCTTTGCATATCGTGTCATGCCTTTCGGCTTAAAAAACACTGGCGCAACCTTCCAGCGGGCCATGACCTACATCTTTCACGATCTGGCTGCAATCATCCTTGCCTACTTAGATGACCTCACAGCTCGCTCCAAGAAACGCACCAAACATCTTGATGATTTACGAATCATTTTTCAACGGTGCCGTCAGTACAACATCCGCTTGAATCCTCTCAAGTGTGTGTTTTGTGTCACCGATGGGTGCCTCCTTGGCTTTATTGTTTCCCAAAGAGTTATTACCGTGGACCCCCTTAAAGTCAAAGCCATCACCGAAATTCCACCTCCTCGGAATTTACAACAACTATAGAGTCTGCAGGGCAAAGCTAACTTCCTCAGATGCTTTGTTCCTGATTACGCCATACGCGTGCATGGTTTCCTTCGCTTACTACGTCACGACATCCCCTTTCATTGGGATGATTATGCCCAACAGTCATTTGACGATCTCAAAGCAACACTTTCAAATGCACCTTTAATTAGTGCACCTGACTACAATCGCGACTACGTCCTCTACGTATCAGCATCAGCTGTATCAGTAGTTGGCGTCCTCATCCAACTCGGAGATGAAAATCATGAACACGTCATTTATTACGTTAGTAAGAACCTCTCAGAACCACCCTTGAAGTACAAACACGAAGAGAAACTTGCTCTCGCAGTCGTCCTCGCAGTCCAGAAACTGCGCCATTACATTCTGCTTCGGACCACCAAGGTCATCACAGACTCCAACCCTATGCAATATTTGCTCAGCCGTCGACAAATTAACGGCAAATTCGCTCGATGGATCATTATCCTTCAGGAGTACGACCTCGAGTTTGCAACACCTAAGAGTAAGAAGGCCCTCGTTCTCGCTGAACTTGTCACTTCCCTCCCCTCTGACACCACCAGTGCCCCCGTCAACACCGACTTTCCTAACGAACATCTCTTTTACATTGCCTCAGATGATCCTTGGTATGGCGACCTCCTCATCTACCTACGAACTCAAAAGTTTGGTCAGCACCTTTCACGAGATGATCGTCGGCGTATTCGCCATCAGGCCCCCCGCTATCTCCTCATCGGAGACATTCTATATCGACGGGGCGTTGACACCATTCTTTGTTGTTTCCTGACTATTGACGAGGCCGACAGAGTCTTAAACGACTGCCACAGCGGTGCATGTGGGGGCCATCTTTCGGGTATCTCCACGGCTCAGAAAATTATCCGAGCCGGTTACTTTTGGCCTACATTGTTTCACGATTGCATTCACGCCGTGAAACGATGTGAGCAATGTCAGCTCTATGCCAACAAAGCCCGCGCTCCCCCCGCTCTTCTTCACCCCGTCATTACGGCCAGCCCCCTTTGCAAATGGGGCATTGACTTTATGACTTGTAATCCCCCCTCCAGCAATGGTCACAAATACATTGTTGTCATCGTTGATTACTTCACCAAATGGGCCGAAGCAATGCCCACTTTCAACAATACTGCTGACACTGTAGCGCGCTTCTTCTTTAACCACGTCATATCCCGTTTTGGCGTACCACTCCAACTCGTTTCCGACCATGGGAAACACTTTGAGAATGAGATCTTCATCGAACTCTCTTCTCGGTTAGGCTTCTCTCATGAGTTTGCCTCACCATATTACCCTCATTCAAATGGACAGGTCGAGGCAGTAAACAAAGTCCTCAAGACCATGTTATAGTGCATGGTCAATAAACATAAAACCAATTGGCATCACATGTTATTTTCCGCTCTATGGGATTATCGAACGGTAGTAAATAACGCCACGGGTTTCACGCCATTCCATTTAGTCCATGGGGTTGAGGCAACTCTTCCCATTGAGTGAGAAATACCTACCCTATGCACCGCAATTGAGCTATTACCTGACACTGCTCCAATGGAGCAGCGCTTGCTGAACTTGGAGTCGCTGGATGAAGATCGTCGATATTCATTACAGAACAACGAGGCAGCTAAAAAATGATCCAAAGCTACCTTTGATCGCCATTTCAACCTTCGTTCATTCCGAGAAGGCGACCTCGTCTTGGCCTATGATATCGCCCATGATACCTTTGGCCACGGCAAATTCGAATCACTCTGGCATGGCCCTTACATCATCCAACATTGCCTCACAAAAGGCACATACATCTTGGCCTCCCCTGAAGGCCTGGCTCTCAAAGAACCCATCAATGGGTTATATCTCAAGAAATTTTATGCTTAGAAGTAGTCATTCTACTTTAGGTTGTTTCTTGTTTTCTAGCGTTTTTAATCTTTTTTCTCCTTCCCTCTCATCTAAAATATCCTTTGTTCTATTGACAGATGCCTCCTCCTCCAGCCTACCACATTGGCTACGCCGACGGCGCCAGCCATTGGACACAAAATCTCGCTTCGGCTGCTTGGGCTCTCTATACCCCCTCACATGAAATGCTGCATTCAAACGGCATATGTTTGGGGCCAACAACCAACAACCAAGCCGAATACACTATTTTCATTGGCCTCTTGAACGACGCCCAGCATCATCATATTCATCACCTTAGCGTCTTCCTCAACTCTCAACTAGTCGTTCTCCAGCTCAACAATGTATACCGTGTACGCGATCCGTGCCTCTTTCGCAAATACCTGCAGGTTAGACTGTTATCTCGACATTTTGATTCCATTACATTTACACATATTCCACGAAAATTGAATCAAACAACAGATGAAATAGATAACATGGTGTTAGATTGGCATATATCACATCAAGCTACACATACATAACACATCTCATACATCCTGTCACAGCATATAGATAAGTTAGACATCATCATCATTATCAACAAAAAACATATGTAAACAACACCAGGATCTCAAAAACAATGTATACTCATATATATATATCAAGGCCTATCAGGCCATCCGAAATGTTTACATACAAAAAATATATATGCCCGCAGGCCAGTGCCACACCTCGGTACAAAATCGGCTCACCAGCCTATATACAATAAAAAAATATATACATGATACATCACTCAGGGTGCTTCTATCGCACCCCCAGCTGCTCCTCCCTCAGGAGGAGGTGGTGGCCCACCCCCACCTGCCCCAGGCGGTGGTGGTGGAACACCTGCAGGATCCTCCTGCCCCGGCGGCAGGCGTCCACTAGTCATGGCGGCAAGCACAGCTGCTCATCGCACGATCGATCGCCATGGTGGCGGTAACCCTATGCACTGCTCCAAGAACCCCTCGTCCTGGATACGGATCCACATGCCCTCAGGCACGTCCTGTAACACCGTCTCCAAATGACGGCGAATATCATCAAAATCATCTCCGGCCGCCACCGGAGGAGCGTGTGATGGCCCCGCACCAGGGTCATCAAATCGGTGCCTCCTCGCCAGTCTCTCAGGCTCTGCTGATGCCCCCGCGGCCTCATCCCGTCGATGCCTCCCTCCACATGGCAGTCTCTCCAGCTCTTGCTAAGCCGGCGCTCTCTGGAACTCCACCTCACGCCCGCGAGGGGCCAAATCTGCACATGCACCAAACAACAAACAGCAGATCGTATCAGTATCTATCATCATACATATAAACTGGTATATCAAAATCAAAACATAAATCAAAACATACAAAACTCAACATACCTCAGTGATCAAAAACCTCCCCAGGAGGCAATACCATGTCCGGGTCCCCCCGGAAGTCCACCCCAGCATAGGGGTATCGAAGTATGACCTGCGACATCTGCCGCCAGATCTATGCCTCCTGCACCGTGAAATAATGCCCGCCTTCGCCACCACCGTGGCGAACCAAAACTGCGGACCACCGCCTCAATCGAGGCTCTCGTGCCCCAGGCACCTCTAGAAGAACCCGCGGGCACAGCATCGGCACCCTCTCCAGAAACCAGGCTACCAGGATGGAGCCGAACGCAAACTCTCCAGTGCCTGTGGACCGACAATGATCCAGCTGCGCGACCATCCGCTCGTGTAGTGTCAACTGCCACGCGAACCGCTCACGGCCCACCACCACCCTCTCAAGCAACAGCAGCTGGCCACCACTGATCCGTTGGGTCGCCAGTGACCCATAGACACGAACGATCATCGCCGCTATGCAATGATGCAACAGAGAATCCAGACCACTAATACTCACTACAGTCCCAGACATGTAGTTCTTGCCTGAGCAATATCGCTTGGCGATCTCCCACAAGTGCATGTCCCTCGGCAGCACAGGCTCTGCCGGCAGCAGTGTTCCCCAAAAGGGGAGCCCAGTCAAAAAATAAATATCCTCCACCGCAATGAAGGGGATCTTCTCTCCTCGCACGAGGAAGCAGTGCAGGTCTGGACTCCACATCTGGAGCAAGAACTGCAGCAAGTACTCATGTGCCCGTATCAACGGGCACTCAAAGAACTTTAGCAACCCACTGGTTGCTAAAGCCGCTCGAACCGCAGGCCCTGCATTGGCCACAGCATCTCGCAACTGTGACCAGTCTCGCTCACACCAACGAACTGCCATAGTAACTGTTGGCCACCTGCACATAAAACAAAGCCTCATATCAACTTATGCAACTATCCAATGCATCAAAAAGACTCATTTTTTTACCCCGTAAAACTTGCCTCAAAGGCGCGTTTTCTTTACCCACAGGCACGCACATATGCGCGCCTGTTCACTACACAGGTGTGCGTATATGTGTGCCTGCTCATTCAACAGGCGCGCTCGCAAGCGCGCCTATTCATTGCACAGGTGCGCTCTTGAGCATGCCTGTCCAAGTTACAGTCGTTCACTAGTGCGCGACTGTCCACCCCACAGGCGCGCCTCTAGGGCGCGCCTTAAATTTCTACTCACGCGCACCAATGCACGTCAATTATGTGGACAGGCACACACACATGCGCGCCTTCCACTGAATCGCCCATGCATGCGGGCCCACAACCTACCAAAAAACCCCTAAAAACCCCTGTACGGCCCCCCGTACCTACCCTGCCCAAAAATTGGAAACCTATTTCTATGCAGGAGGATCAAACCACTAACCTGAAACTCGCACACCATTGATCGGACACCCCATGCTCCCTGAATCTCTAAATTTCCTCTGCAATCTACTCGTCCAGTCACTATAGCAGCAGGTACAAATGAGGTGGCAATGTGGGCCCTACAGCTATATATAGGCCTTTTGCCAAACTTCCACTCAACATTCCGGGAGCCCAAGGTGTCCGTTTTTCAAACCGTCTTCAACCACGGGATCAGCGTCCCATCACCGACATTTCAGCAGTCCCGGGGCCGCTTTTCATCATGAGCCCCCGGGGCACCTTTTTTTCATATCATGGTCAGGTACGCACATGCATAGTCACATTTGTCAGATACAAGCTCACATCTTTGATTCTCTTCAAATATTGTTCACTTTGGGTATTTGGTTGTTATGTGTGCAGGTACTTGCTCATCGGTCATCGACATCATCCCTTCAGGTATATATTCAGCACTGGCATGTAGTCTATCCCACTGTATTGCATTTACATTTCCAGTCACACCCTCTGATATTGGCCTTTAGGATCCTTATTCCCAGCTCTGCAGTACCCACACCTCCATTTGCATCTTCAGTACTGTAACCCGGTAGCATTCTCACCCACATGAGTTGTCCCATTCATAGCAACTTTTGACACTGTTTGACACTCATGTTGTTCTTCATTACCCTTTAGGGATGGGAGTCCCAATAGTCTTTCATCATGTCGTGAATCAGCCACATACTCTTTCTCTTCATTTTGCTAGCTTTCCCACATGGACTCCCAGATTATCTCTGTATGGTTCTATTTTTTACCTACACCTCCGCAGGATCATGAGCCCTTCATTTCATCCACACTCAGTTTGCCCATCTGCGAACCTACCCTCATTTCACCTACCTCATACAGAAACTCACCAATGGGGCCCCCACCCTTCATCAGTTTCCCAAGACAATTCTGCCCTCCCTGGGGCACGCATTTCACACTGGGGCACCCATTTCTGTATTTGTACATTTCTCCCCAAAATTATTCATTATTTATTGTACAAACACCTTTATTTCCAGTCATTACATTCTTTGTCGTCACCGTTGGAGACTTGCTTTCTTTTGGCCACACGCAACCCATGTCACCCTTGGTTGGAGAATTACTTATCATCTACCCTTGCCGGTATCATCCATATCTTCAGAGTACTCCACAGGTCAGTTACCTCTACCCTCTGAATTTGTTCACCTTGTCCCGCCTCTGGCACAACTTATCACCGGTCTTGTCGTCCCCCTGACACTCGACCTTGTTACACGGTTGCAACCACTGTTTCTATCATACATCCTCCAGCCAAGGGTAGTCTTGAGTCATCCCACTTCTTGACTTCGTCCATGTACCTCTGCCACTTCCTCACATTAGTAGATTCCATGGAGCCCTTCGCTTCTGGGAGTCGCGTCCCCCTTTTGTCGACATCAGCACACTTTTCCAGAAGGGCGACAGTATCTTGATTCTCATTCTCTATTTTAATGAGAGATCTTGGACAGCACAGGGTGAAACACCATTGCTCCCTGCTGTCGTTGGCCCCCATAACATTCGACGCCAACACTTTCTCATGTTATGGTGGGTCTTACTTGCGACTATTGCAGTTATTTTTGTCATTTGCCGAAGACCTCTAAACTTGGTAGGGCCATCAATGCCCACATCATCGTCGCTGCTTATTACCGCGATCATTGCCTATTATTCAGAGTATGTTCCTTTGCAGAATTGTCTTATTCCTTTATCATTACCGCCCCCGAGGGCGCTGCAGTTGTCTACACCAACACTTCCATCATCTTTTTTCAGAGTTACATAACACGAGCATGGGGCATGCCCGCCTCGTTTGTACACAGTTGTATATTTTTATGCACAACTCTCAGAAGGTCGGGTCCTACCGGTTCCTTTTTTCTCCAACGGATCACTCCGAACGGTCCCACTATTTCTCTCCCTTACAACAACATTCTCAGTAGAAGAAACATTGATGGATTTCGGCTATANGTATGCTCCTAACCTCATCCATCAGGGGGCATCTGTTATCACCGAAATTTCATCCGCACATGGCGACAAGAACTCTGCATCGTCAAAACAGCAATGAAGTCATTCATGGAACTGAATTAATTTCACAGCATACCAGAAGGGTCAAAAACTATACAAAGTAACCAAAAATTGAAGGGCGCTTCACAGCAGTTTGGTGCGTGCGCACATGCGCAAGACAAGAACGTACTCTGCGCGCATGCGCGCACGACACGCGGCTGTCAACGACAAAACCCGTGCACCTACTAAAACGACGCATTTATTGAATTGGCCGGCCTCTCAACCACTTACGGACCAGCTCCCAATCTGATTTGACTCCCAAATCCGAGTTGAATCCACAGGGTAGGCGGGTTAATGACCTAATGAAGCCCTAAAGAGCCCCTTTTCACACTTTGAAGAGGTTACATAATCGCCCGATGATATGCTATAAAAAGCCATGAAGGAACATTGTTTTCGCAAGGAATTTCAGGTATTGTTATGCTGTTAAGATTGTCAAGGGCTCATTCTTTGACAATAACACATTGGCAACATCTCACAGGGCCATTCACCTCTCCATTGAGTGGATGTGTTGGGAGTTCTTTCACCATCAGTCTCATTTCTTCGCATTGTAAGGAAAGCAAGTTTGTGAGGGCCTCAAGAGCCTTCCTTTGGGGAAAGAAGGAACCACAGTTCCCTTCCTTCATTTTTCTCTGGTTTCATCAATTGATCAGCTCAAAACCATTGGTGATATCGGTGTCTTTTTTTTGTGTTTATTGTTTCTTTATCCATATGTTCACATTTTTTGTTTGTTTCAATTTAATTCTTTCTTGTAGTTTGTTTTGTTTCCTCTAACCTTTCCTTCCACAGTTTTCATGCTCTGCAAGACCCAACAGGGCATGTAAGAACCCTCAATTTGCTCATCTGGTGACGAATTGGGTGCGAACAAAGAGTTCTCAACAACCTATTGGGAATTTCAAGAACCTTCCAACTTGTGTTAAGGTCCATGCATTTTACATATTTTCCATTATATGTACTATTCCTAATCCTCATCAAGCCTCAACATTAAAGGATAAGGCATTATTGCGCCTTCAAATAGCATCCTACAAAGTGTTTTTTGGCCTTTGATTTTCTTTACTAATGGGGTTACGCTTTGCAAGAGCCTTTCCATTCCTAGACACTAGGTGACAATACATTTGTATTTTTATTTCGGATTGTATTGGATATTCATTATTTCTATCAGTACCCTTGTTGATGTAATTTTTCCTAAGTTTGAGTTAGAAAAGGGAGCGGGGTATACATATTTTTTTTCTGATCTACCCTTTTTCTAAGGTTATATAATGTTTTGTGATGTAATAATACCTTGGTGGTTCACCCTAGTTTGGAATTTATGTTTTGTTGGTATCACGTACAACACTTTAGCAGAGTTCAACCCATCATTGGCACACATGTTCATGTTGATTTAATCATTCAATGATTATTTGCAGGTGAACTATGGTTATATTAGAGCATTGTCCTTCATGCACACATGTTGAGGATGATTTAATCATTCTAGTGGTTACTTGAATCTATTGGTGAAGTGCCCTATTTCATTTGGCACCCTTTCACAGTTGGAGTGGTTTATTTGGAGGATTAGGATTCTTGATGGAGCGCTCCTATCTTTGGCACAAATTCCAAGGCATTCATGCACTATTTATTTATTTTGAAGAGGATGGCACATATTTCTAGGGAACCTCCTTTCGTTGGTTGGATATCATTATGACATGGTGTTATAGCATCAATTTCCACCACTTATGCATTGATGACTTTTTTGGCCTTTTCCCTATCCTACTTGCACACATCATTTCCTTATACCTCCTCTAGAGTCTTCAAAAAAAAATTTACTTGTATGTGCCCTAACAGTTATTCAAGGTGCATATACATGAGTTTCTCTAAAGTAAGTAATGGGCATGTCATTAAATGTTCAAAAAATATAATTTTTCATAATTGTGTGTTGAGTTATGGGTTTGTAATTTTCTAACTCCTTTTACTCATACACAATTGTCTCCAACTTCTTGGGGATGATATAAATAGAGCATTAGCCATGAGGAGAGGGTAATCATCCTTGAAACAAAGTCAAGTTGGACATATCTCTCCTTGTCTACAAGACCTTGTATTCTCACTGTTGTTTTTGTCCTCATACATAGAAACCCTCGTTTCCATCCTTCATTGTCTTGTGTCCATTTGGAAGAGGGTGTTGGAAAAACCTATCACACTTAGAGGGGGGGTGAATGAGTGTGGGGCTCTTTTTCCCAAAATCTTCCCTCTTTACAAAAACTCCTTAGTTAACATTCAACATTTATTCATTACCCATTGTTGTCATTTATAAACAGTTAGATGAGAACATATATCAGCAATATATCATCATCAAGTCATCACTACAAGGAACACAAAGAACACAATATGTATGTACAATTTTTATTTTTATTATGGACAACAATTCGGGGGTTTATCAACATAAACTGAATAGAGTACAACTCTACAAGAGCACCAGTTCTATAATGCAAGACTTAGCTTACACCCTCAGCACCAACTGAGATGAGGAAACAATCATCAATAGATATCAATTTGTCAACAGGTACGTGACATGCCAGTAGTGCAGCTAGCATGTGCACCCGCCCTGACTCACTATAGCCTGCGTATGCACGCGGCTAGTGTATATAACAACCTGCGTATACCTTTTGAGCTGTTAGGGTTTGTCCTTCAAGATCAACTCAGATTATCTGCAATTAGTATATCATTCTCTTCTGTCTCTGATTGTCCAATCTGACCACCATCCAGTCACAACATATCCAAGCTCTCCAATAGCTTGCGCATGCTCCACAACAAATCAATATGAATGTTATCTCAAACATCTATAAACAACTAGTATATCATAGAAATCATGTCACCACTTAATCCAAAGAGTATTTCTCACTCCATAAACCAAATCATCCAAATTGGACAACATCATAGAAGCCATACCAAGAATTCCCTAAGAATTCACACACATCAAACTATAGTATCCATCAAGACAATAATGTAACCATACCAATGTCTCAATGATATATCTGAGCCCATAGAATGCAGATATGGAACCTACCTAATCATACAAGAGCTCGGCACCATCTCAAACACAAGTCTTCATCATTCCATCCACTGTATGTGCCCTATCCTCAAATAGCCCGCGTGTGTATGCGCCCTGGCCTATTACAACCCGCGTATACCTCAGAAACTAGGGTTTCTGAAGCTCCAAGACTTTTTCCGTCAAGATATCCGACATTTTCGAAACTTTGATGCATCCATGAGATCCTCCTCTCGCTTTCTTCCTCATAATATATCTTCAATCATGCTCAAGAGATCCACACCAAAGATGCTCACACAAGAAGCTCTCCATCAACACTCCATAAGATAATCTCACAAGAATCTCTCCATTGATCCATAAAAAAGATGATATACAAGAGACCATTGCTATCTTATTTATACTTTCATCCTCTAGGTCACTTAACCCATTTTTAGGTCACTTAACCCATTTCTAGGTTACTTAACCTATTTTCCTTATTTTAGGGTTAACCACTTTCCATGAATAGAAAGTTCTCCAATACTTTATCATTTAAATATTCCTTCTTGATTTTGTCACTTCTCTTTATTATTTAAATAATACATCTTGACTTTGTCACTTTACTTTATCATTTAAGTAATGATTTCTTCTTTTCAATAATTTTGACTTCTTTGACCTTTTGGAGCTTCAAGCCATCATATGGGGGTCCTTCAACTTCGTAGAGCCATAACTCTCAACCTGTGAGGAGTTATGTGACATTCCACATACCACCAGAAATTTCATGACAAACACTATCCATGTAGGATAGTTTCACCAACAACTTAATTGATCTTCATCTCATTATTCCACATACAAGCATGGGTCCTCTCAACCACAACTCAACCACAAAGCGTCTTCTCATGAGGGCTTTCCCCATAAGGGGACCACTTTGGAGTTCATCCATTTGTCCACCTTGTCAATCGTGATAAGACAATAATGAGTCATATTTTCATCAAACAAATTATGCATCATCATGTATCAATGACAACTCATTGATCCATCTTCATCTATGCATCATATTAATGATCCATCTTTATCAATTGGTTTCCACTTTGATATCTATCATTCTCGTCAAGGATAATACATATACATTGTTAATCAATAATAAATCAATCAATTACTTGACATCAATCAATCAAACCATTTGCATCAATGACACATGATCCAACAATCTCCCAAATAATCAAACCATTGCCATCAATGACAACATGATCCAACAATCTCCCCCTTTGGCATTGATGGAAATACCAACATTGATGTCAACACAAATTACCAATTATTGATGTCAACATGTAGATAAGGCATGCTCTATATCAATAGTCAATGTGAATATCTCTCCCCATCAATAAACATCAATCACATCAATGTGATTAACTCTCCCCGGTTGACATCAATGGCAAAGGGCCATTATCCTCTTGGGGTTGCTCCCCCTGCTTGAACTCTCATTGGGGTTGCTACCCCTTGATATTCCTTTGAATAATCTCTCCCATTTTGAACCAGGGATATCACTCTGATGTAATGCTTAAAATACATCGAA
Organism: Picea engelmannii; assembly: GCA_009831015.1. NCBI lineage: Eukaryota > Viridiplantae > Streptophyta > Pinopsida > Pinales > Pinaceae > Picea > Picea engelmannii. Next base: position 187,645 of record ML777053.1, on the reverse strand, counting down.
CATACTCCCCCTGTGACCATCGCTCCTCTTGGAATTATGATTTTGTGCTCTTTATTCAAATATAGGGCTCTTTTCTAGGTATGCATCTGATAAATATCTCCTCCTAGAATCACGGGAAGAATAATGACTCCCCCTATATTCTCTACAAGATGAACAATATGCTACCATATGACAATCCTTGGACCTATTCATGCATCAAACTTGTTTAGTACCATGCATCATGAATGTCAACAATAAAAATAAGGAATCATGATTAATATATCAACCAAGTACATCATGTACCAAAAATGTGCCCACAATGCACAACACCCATGTACATCAACCATGTGCAAAAAGATATCATCCATGGAATGTATCAACCATATGCCTCTATCAGCATGGAAACATGTGCATCTACCAATGTGCTAACCATGTGCATCTACCAATATGCCAACATGTGCATCTATCAACAATACCATCTATGAGTGTACTATAATGCATCATCACTTGCACCAGGAAAGTATATCAACCATGCATCAACAAGCTATGACTCCCCAATGTAGCCCAATCACATGCAAAATGCATGCACAATGATATCCATCATATGATTCCAATAATATATCATAATATATATCAATGAAATTCAAATATGTACCATACATGTACCTCAACAGATCAACATCAATCCATACTCATGGGTTAGTATCATGCACCCAAGATTTATTTTACATTGTCACCTTACATGATCTAACATAGAACCATGAAAACCTGCAGCAAACAGTGTCAAAACCTGCAATAAACAATGTCAGACTCTGCAACATAGAGTTATACCATCACATCAAGTTGCAACCCATGTGCATTGCCTGTTTCCCAAGTCTTTACCACATATACGTGGCCTACTGCACAACAACGCGCATATGTATGCGACCTATTAAAGGTCAGTTGGCGTATGTACGTGATTGTCACCACGGTCACCCGCGTATGCCTCAGTAGATGACACTTTTGAACTTCCCTTCAGTTTGTCATTCTGATCTGGCTGCTCTGTCTTCTTCACCCACTTCTGTAGATGACCTTTCTCCTCGAAACTTGAACTCTGACTATCCATCTTTTCAAAGATGTCTCCCTTTCTTACTTCATTCCTTCTTATAGACATGCTATGTGAAGTCCTCATCATGGACTTTCTTCTTATGTTCCAGCACTCCTGGGATTTGTGACCAAATCCACTACAGTTGTAGCATCTCATGGAGTTACAGTGAACAACAATATGTCCTACTTGATCACATCTCCAACACCTTGTGGTGTTATAGAATCTTCCATTATATCTCCTTTCATAAGATCTACATTCAAAAGCTTTGTGACCATATCCATTACATGAATAACAATACCCCTGAAAAATACTTTCATACCCTTTTCTGGGTGTCCCAAGAATAGTTTCTTGATGTCTTCCTTGCTTTGTTCTTTTGAAATTTTCCTTGCTTTGTATAGATGGTTGCTTTGCAACATTGTCTTCCTTCTTTGATGGACTTACTTCATTCTTATTTTAGGTGCTTTCTTCATCATGTGTATCTTCTCCTTTGTATCTAAGACCTGATTTATCACATGATGATCTTTGACTTTCCAAGATCTCATCCAAGATTCGTGAGCTATTCAAGAATCTGTTTGACGTTTCCACCTTCTTTCTAAGGACAACAATTTCAGCTTCTAACTTACAACATGATTCTTCCTTTTCATTTAATTGAATCTTAAATAGTTCCTCTATTCTTTGGCTTCTTCAATTTGGGTTTTGAGATGGACAATGGTTTCAAAACTTTTTCTAATCTCATCATCTATATTCATGTCTTCTTTTCCATTCTTCTTCCTTTTTATTGCTCTCTTCTTCCTTTTTATTGCTCTCTTCTTGTTCCTTGATCATTTCTTTTAACTTCAAGATGTGCCTTTGACTCCTCCTAAGAAACTTCTTAGTGTTATCTGAAAGATAGTTATAGTGTGTATAAAAATGATCACTTCTATATCTATATAAACCTTCTTCA
>ML777053.1:160689-182954 GCA_009831015.1 Picea engelmannii | reverse complement strand
CATTTTGACTTATTTGACCTTTTGGGGCTTCAAGCCATCATATGGGGGTCCTTCAACTTCGTAGAGCCATAACTCTCAAACCGTGAGGAGTTATATGACATTCCACATACCACCGGAAATGTCATGACAAGCACTATCCATCTAGGATAGTTTCACCAATGACTTCATTGATATTCATCTCATTATTCCACATACAAGCATGGGTCCTCTCAACCACAAAGCATCTTCCTATGAGGGATTTCACCATAAGGGGACCACTTTGGAGTTCATCCATTTGTGCACCTTATCAATCATGATAAGACAATAATGATTCATATTTTCATCAAACAAACTATGCATCATCATGTATCAATGACAACTCATTGATCCATCTTCATCTATGCATCATATCAATGATCCATCTTTATCAATTGGTTTCCACTTTGACATCTATCATTCTCATCAAGGATAATACATATACATTGTTCATCAATCATCAATCAATCAATTACTTGACATCAATAAATGACATCAATCAATCAAACCATTTGCATCAATGACACATGATCCAACAATCTCCCAAATAATCAAACCATTGGCATCAACGAAAACATGATCCAACAGAGGGTGGGTGGGAAAAAACATTGAAAGAAACATAAAGGGAATATGAGTGCATTCTTGGGATGAAATTTTCAGCAAATGAGGTTTCCAACACATCCCAACTGGTAATGGTCCCAAGGAGCAACGAATAGTACCATTCAAGAGCATCCCCACGTAGAGTTTGTAAAAATAATCGACATGTAACATTGTCTTCAATGAGATTGAAAACATCACATGTGATTTTGAATTTAAACAAGTGTTTCTATGCATCCTCTAATGTATTCCCAAAGAATGTGGAAAATTTTTCAATAGGAATATCAGGCATCTAAAAATCAACTTCTGGAAGATTTAAAGGGGTTCTATGAAATCACCTCCTTCTTTGGATAATTATTTATATTGTTGAGTCTTGTAAAGCCATTATCGGTCTTGGTGAAGAAGCAAAAGTAGATTCACAACATGAATGAAGTTCTTTGGTGTAGTCGTTGTGAGGATTTTCTTGAGTTTCTTGAATCTTTCCAATAGAGTTGTCATGGCATTTAGGATTTTTTTCAATGGAATCACCAGGAAATGCATTCTCCGGAATATTTGATGGTTCTTGGATCTTTTGAGGTCATTCCAATATCTTTGGCCAATTGTTTTATAAATCTAGTGCATCTAGGAAAAACAACAGTCTTCTTGAATCTTCTTTTTGAAAATTTTAAACATGGAGATTCTGGTTCTTCAATCAGATTTTAGAGAAATCCTTAGATATCTTGAAAATAAATCATTCCCCAGCTGTGTCACCAAAATGTTGATATAAAAGACTATTTTATGGTCTTAAGGTCAACCTCATGAGGATATGAATCCCCCTATGTTTTTATAGAGGTACTACTCCTCTTTGGATAAACTGTTAGAAGGTTCCTTATATGATTCTACGATAAATGAAAGATCTCCCAACATAGCTTATAAACACAAATGTACAATAATTATATACAAATATACATCATATCATTTGAAGAAAAGATAATATAAAGTGTGTCAATAGAGATTTGTGTCTACAAGGTTTTGGAGTCTCCCTTCAACAAACATTTTTTCTTTCTTGTAATATAAAATGAACCTGGAATCTGCTATGACTTTGCAAGAAGAATGGAAAAACAAAGATGGACATGTCATAAAAGATCTATAGAAGAGTGCATCATTAAAACTCAATAAAAAAATATGATAGGCACACTTTAAACATCTCATGCTCAAAATATCAATTCTTGAGAGGTCATTAGAGTTATGCCCCAAAATAGCTCTATGTAGAGGAATCAATAATAATGTCTTGCATGTGACAAATTTAACTCTAACAGAAAAAAGGAAGTTGCCTCAATAGCCTCAAGAATCTCAATGAAAAATTGATAAACTATAATTAAACTGCAATTTCCTTTTTACAAGGAGGGATCTTGTTCCTATGGACATAAAATATTACAAGATGACTGAAGACTTTTGAGAAATAATTTCTCAGACCCAAATATTCATGTTTGTATGACAATACATGAAAGATTTGATGGAAAGAAATATCAAGAAGAACATGTAGGGAGGAAAGTTTTAGCAGGCCGATTCAAAGAATCATGGAAATATAGAGATTTTCTTCTTGCATACTTTTCACCACTTTAGAAACCTATGACTGCCAACCTCTTCATAATGCCTTCTCTTGCCCTTTTAAAAATTGGGTGCTTTCCATGTTCTTGAACTAGTTAGGGTTTCCTTTCTAGAAATTTCCATTATTCCTTTTTGGAGTAAATCATTTTTAATTAATATTTGATTGAAAAATAATTAACGACTTATTTCATTGAAATTTGTGTCTCCAAGTAGGGCCCACTTATTCCTTTAATAAATTTTATTTAATAAACTTTATTTTCAAAATTTTAATTTGATTGCATTTAACAAAAGTGGATTGTGTTTTAATTTATTAAGTGTGATACTTACATTTTCATCCCTTGAAAACATTCTATATGCAATATTCATCATTTTATGTTTCCAACAAGTCCTTCTGAGAGCAATTTGGAGATCTGGATCTCAAGATATGAGCTCATGAAGTTGAGGTTCCAAGCAGATCTATCATCAAACCATGAAACTTAAGCTAACTGTTATTTCAATTTCCAGGAGAATCATGGCCTATTTCAGCTCTTGAAACATGTTGCATCATATTCCTAATCTAATTATCTTTCCAACGAGATAAATGTTTCCCAAATCCGACTCCCATATCTCAAGATATGTTCTTCAGAAGATCAATGCTCATGAGTCGTTGATTGATCTTCACCGAGCAATCTGGGACCTTAATTTGAATATGCCTTATTCCTTTATAAATTTGACTTTTGTTTATAAAAATTTAATCCCACATGCATGGGACTCTTGGAGAATTAATGGTATATATTAAAAAGGTGTATCATACACCTAATGTGAGTTAAGAGGAGACTTTGGAGACTTTAGAATTTGACCTTCCATAGGAAATTAGTTAATTAATTATTATTTTAAATACTCGGACAACTTCCATCTCATTCCCAGTCAACATGATGATTTAGTAGTCCAAATTTCGCCATGTGTCTTCATGTGATAGGTCAATAATATGCCACATGTCATATCTCTAGTATTTTCCACGTGTCACAAGTTGTATGGTGCCATATGTCTACCATGTGTCATCCGTCCATAGGTTTCCATGTGTAGTGTTCTCATTGGATGCCATGTGTAACAAATAGTGCATTGCCATGTGTCATAATGTGGTTGGGTGGGTAAAATCTTAGGAAATATGGTTAAGTGTTGGAGAAATGGGAGAGGGACGAGAGTGTGGAAGGAGGGAGGGAGGTGAGGAAGGAGAAATAAGCAAGTCAGGGATGTGGATGCGGAGTGAGGGATGATGAGTGAGGGGAGGTGAGGAGAGTAGGTTTGCATGGAGGAGGTCTGTATGAGGGAGTGAGGAAGGATTAAAAAAAAATGGTTAAGTGTGGAAGGTCGTGAGGGAGGAGAGAGTAAGGGAGTGAGGGGTAATAGCATGCAGAGGTGAGGTGGGGAAGAAAGGAGTGTAGGTCTGCAAGTCTTTAAATATGGTTAAGTATGGGGAAAGGAGGTAAGAGGAGAAGATAGGAAGTAAGGGAATGCAGAGAGGGGATAAGGTGAATGGGGAGGTAGTCCCACAAGAGAAAATTAGACTAAGTGTGGGAAGTGGGAAAACGGGGATGGAGAACCAATAAAATGCTAAGTATGGAGAGCCGAGAAAATGGAGCGTGGTTTCAATAAAACCGTCATAGTTCCAATAATATAATCATGGTTCCAAGAATATATTAGTTATGTTTCACGTGGAAAAAGGTGTTTTTTTGAGCGATTAGACAAACACCTGGATATCTTGAGCATACAAACTCATATTTTGAATCTGAAAAATGTGTGACGAAGCCGAGACTAGGGGATACACATTAAACTAGTAATCTACCAAAATTTCCTTCTTCTAATATAATTTTTGTTTTTTGTTATTCCAAGAGTGGGAAATATAGTTGTTCAAATTTTTTGATTAGCAACAATCAACTGACTTAGGGAAAGGGAAATTTGTATGGCCAAAGGAGGACATTTTTTGCATGCATATTTTGGGCAGCAAGAGAAGAGTTGAGTGCTAGGAAGAGCACCAGCCATGATATGCTCGAGGGAAGCCATTTTTTGGTTGTGCATTATGTTGGGAATGAGGCTGGTGTGCCTATAAAACAAGTTGTAACCATATACTATGTTTTCCTATTTAGGAAATAACTCAAGAGCCTTATGAAGGTTGTTGTGAGCACTCATGAAGCAGCTCAGAGTTCCTGAAGTCCCCAACTGAGAGATTCTTGGCCAACCAAGTGCACTAGAAGCCCTGATAAATGAATGGTATAGCCCGAGGGACTGTGAGGAGTGAAGGGGGTACATTCCTTGGGTTGTGCAGGTTCTGGGGAAGAGAGAGTTGGTGGATTGGAACTACTATACCGATAGAACATGGGTTTTGGGTTGTTGAGTGTGGAGAGTGGAAATCCAGAGGGCCAAAACTCCTTGTGGACTCATAACCTTAGCTCGGGGGTCTTCATCCTTCGTACATAGGAAGTTGGTTAATTATTAACAAATAAGTGTTATGTTGTTTTTAATATGATTATTTTGCTTTGTAAGTCTTTATATGAATGTTGTTGGTTTGTTAGTTTAATTGAACAATTTCATTCATGTTTAAATATTCATGCTTTTAGATGCATGTTGTTTTATGGACCTACTGCCCTTAGGGTTATTTTATATGTATGGGGGAGTTTTTAAGTTTTTTTTTTAGTAGGATAAGTCATTTTCCGCAGTGACAGGACTCAGCTTGGAAGGTTGGGTACATTACAAAATAGTATTATAGCTACAAGTTCAAAAACTGAGCTTGTATGGGCCAAACTCAACACGCAGAAGATAAAATTGCATAGTTAAATATCATAGAATGTTTGCAATGTGGTTGTCATATTTTTCCAAGAAAAAGTGTGAGATTGCCTAAAATTTCAGTGAATTCAAGTTCAGGGATCAAAATCCCCAATTTTAATCTCTAATATGCATGTGTTGGGCCTATAATTGGTCGAATTCTAGAAATTATAGTGTAGCCATAAAGAAATTGGGAAACAAATTGGGCAAGAACCACAATTTATGTAGTGAAATTCATTGAAAAATTCGACGTGGGAGTGCCAAATTTCATATTTAGAAGTTTATTTGACGCATACAAGGCCTCAATTGACAATTATCAAGTAAAATTTCAAGTTCCATGGCAGTCTATGTAAAAATTTTGAAGTTATACATCTTTGGAAAAATTTGAAATTTGGGAAAAATTGGGTATTTTTCCGTACATGATGTCAGCGTAACATGTAGGCCACATGGTGGTGATGTCGTAGAAGTGGCATGGAATCTCATGGTGGTAGGTCCATGGTGGAAGTTGGTGGCACGGTGGCAAGTGATGTGAGAGCCCCGTGAAGTGGTGGTATAGTCGATACCATAAACCACTATCGCACGGGAGAGAAGTGGTTTTGGTCTGAGGCCGTTAGTCATGTGACACCATTGATATCGTTCCACATAGCACAAGAGAAACCACTATCGCAACCCAAATCTTTGTTAATTCTCGTACATGTTTGGTATCCGACATGGCCTTTCCACCGTCGATCTCATCCAATATCCATCGTCGGATCTGGGAGACGTGCAAGTTCACGTGTGCCAAGGTAAAGGTGTGGGATGGGACCACCCATCCCCGTGGCCAATGAAGGGGAACCACATGGATTCTTTCAGTTGGGGTGGGACCCTTTTCCCATCTGAGGTTAGAGATGTGCTAGTTGGGTAGGTGGGGCTTGTAAAATAATAATATTTTATTAATGTTTAAAGCCAGCGTAACAAAAAGAGGAGAAAGAAGAGATAGAAGGACAGTGAGGCATGCCAAGCAAGGAAGGAGGTTGACATGGAATCACATCAAGGTTCCATGTGGACCTAGAATGCCACATCATCAAAGATGCCACATAGGTAAAATTGTCTTTTAGTTTCACGAAAAAAAAAAGGTATGGAGCCAAAATATTATTTTAGCCATAAATGGAGAAAATTAATTCTAATTGAGATGAAACTTCTCGTTTTTGTCTATAGTGAGGATATTTACAAAAGTGCCAAAGAGGGCCACTACCCATTTATTCTTGGAATTGTCAAAAATTATAAAATAGTGTTCTTTAAAGATCTAGGTCTAGATCATTGGCAGAGATCCAGATTGGGATGAAATTCTTGGAGAGAGTCCAGAAAGAAGACATGGAAATAACCAATGAAGGAATTGAATAAATCCTAATGGGTTTGGAATGGGGATGCTTAAATAGGCCAAAATCCACTATTTTGGACCACTTTTGGGGGATTTTTGGGGATTTTCAAAGGAGAAAATGGGTCGCCAGATGACAAATATGGAAAACATTATTTACTCAACCTTTTGTGTAATCATCAAGCCAGGAAAATTTGGTTTATTGAAGTTTTTCCAGAAGTGCACAGTTTGGGAGATAGTTTGTTTGGCTAAAAAATTTAAGTCTTGAAAAAGGGGTGAAAAGAGACAAAGTTGCCATTTCTAGATTTCTACAGTTTTTTACTAGAACATCATAATGACAATCTCAGAGTTGTTATAAATTCGTTGTCATGATTATTATCTATGTTTCATACAAAATTTTCTCTGATTGTTGATAGAATTACTTCTACAAGTGGCAGAAGTTGGTGTCTGAGAATTAATTGCACCAAATTGAAAAGTGTACAAAAAGAGTAAATTAGCAATATTCAGGTGACTATAACTTTATGCTCAAAGCTCATATTTTGGCAAGAAAGTATTATTGGAAATATATTGGATAGAAGATAAACTCATAATAAGGAATTGAGTAGATAAACTCATAATAAATCATAAGGAAGATGATTGTTGACCTTAAAGGGAAAAATTGTGCATATGTTTCCAGAATTGTAAATTATAGTTTTTAGCTAACAAATGTTGTTGTATAAACATTGCTTGGAAGCTTAAGGTTACAAGTGGAACATAGAATGTTTATAATGAGTTGTGTGTGTGTGTGTGTGTGTGTGTGTGTGTGTGTGTGTGTAAGATGCAAGAGAAATCTACATACATGAGGAAAAGATAGGGATAGTTCTTCAAAATAAGCATGTGATTTCTTTAGGAAGTTGCAAGAACAAGACACGTAGACTCAGTGAGAAATATAGAAGACCTTCAATGAAATTTTAATGTGGGAAAATAATGTTATAGGACATATGTACATATCAAATGTGGATGATGAGTAAGAAAACCCATCCACAATTAATGATAACTCATGAGCTGTGAGTACACATGAAAGTTGGAAGGATGATTTAAATAGTGGGTAAAAGGGTTTGAACCTTGATATCAAGGATGAGAAGAGACACTCAAAGAAATAATTTTATGTCAAAGCTTCTTCAGAACATGATCAAAGGCCAAGAAGGAAGAATGTTAAGATATGATTTAGGTTCAACCGGGTAAATTGAGAAATCGAGAAGTTGGTCTTTTGATAAAGTGGGCCATAATGCATATATGAAGGTGAGGTGCAATGTCTCCAGGAATTATTCTATGAATAATTAGAGAAGTACATCCCCTTTTTTCTTAGAGTGCTTGGTGGGAACTAGGTGCAAGAGTAAATCACTTAGTGTATGAGAGAGTGAAAGCTCCATTATATGTAGATTTGTTCTAGAGGGAAGGAATTAGACTCCAATGGGGGGTTAATCCATAAAATAAAAATTAAAAAATGGATTCTATGATTAGACAAAGTCCATGAATAGTTGAGATAAGTGGAAGAAGGTATCAAAAGTGGATGTCAAGTTAGTTGGAGTATGTTGAAGCACTAAAAGAACCATGACATCAATGAAAGGGAATTGTTGATGCATATAGAGAATGTTGAGTACATTTCAAGGGTACTGAGTGTATTTCCAAGGTATAATGGGATGGAAAGTCAAGAAGAACACAAACAGGGAAGTGTTCTTCAGAAAGGAAATTCATAAGAAGACACCTAAGGAAAAACAAATGGTTCTACGCTTGACATGGTATAAAAAAAGAGATGGAACCTAAAAGGAACTATCTCAATTGTACAAGGAAGCATGTCAAACTTGTATAGTTTTTTGAAGAATAGAAGAGTTACAGAGGGAAGTACAGGGTTGTAGAGCATGTATTGAAAGGTTGACAAGGACTCATAATAGTAGAGCTATATTAGTATTCATCTACTACAGGTTTTGAATGGATTATAAAGGAGAATCAATAGAATTTTTCACACAAACATGAAGCCAGCAGGTGAATAATGGAATTTGTATGCACCGAGAGTTAAGGGGGACTCCATAGCCTTGAAGGTAGAGATATGGCGAAGGTGGAAATCTTGTTGCAAGAAAAGGATTTTTTAAGCTATGACTTATCTACTTGCGCCTACAAGTATTTAGAGAAAGAAAGTTGTTGATATTATCATATTGTGTAGTGGAAGCAGGGTATGGGTGCAAATGGAGGATTGTAGCATTCCATTTGGAGTAGAGTGGTCTTGAGTGGCCAAGAATTGAATCACTCAATGAAGTGAAGAGAGGTATTTAAGTTTATCAAAACCATGGAAGATGCCCAAGGGTCCTACAGTCATGGAGAGGAATTCAAAGGGCTACATGTTAGCATGTGAAATGTTGAGATAGAGTCTAGTGGAAGAAGAGACATGCATGAGCCTATAACTATGAGAAGTCTACAGAGAGAAGTGCAAAGTTATAGGGTAGATAATGAGAATATTATAAAGGCTTAGGAAGAGATACTTCATATTTTGAACATGTTGCAAAGGCAAGACAATAAATACTCTGGCACAAAGCAAGCAACTAGTGCTAGAAAAGTGACATCATCCATATCCCATACCAAAAGGGATGAGCATGGGAATGTCATTAATTCAAGGAGCATGAGTAGGAGCCATCATTTCCTAGATAAATTCAATAGGAGAGCTCATGCAAGTTCAGGGACAGGAAGCAACCCAAGTGTGTCCCCTATGTGAAGAAAAAGGAGAAACCTTAAGGGAGACATCTTGCAAGGTGAACTCAGGAAAATCAAGCCACCAATATTCAATGGAGAGAATAGGAAGGGAGAAGAGGCTAAGTCTTGGTTGTTGGAAATGAAAAAATATTTCCAGCTACATGATTATCCCTCTAGGGTAGAAGCAAGAATTGCAACCTACCACTTGCATGGAAAGGAAACCATGTGGTGGGATCAACTTAAGCAAACAAAACATCTTGATGAGAGGAAGGTCTCACAGAGGTAGCTCAAAGGATATTTCCAAGACAATTATTTGTCTGAGAATTATTATGAAAGAAAGATGAAATATTTATTTGAACTCAAGTTGGGAAGCATGGCAATGGATTAGTATGCAAAGAGGTTATTTGAGTTATTGAAGTATGTTAACTTCATAAAGGATGAGAATATCAAAATACAAAGGTTTATAAGTGGGTTACCCTCTTTCTATAGTGACAAGATACAATATGATAACCCCGAGACCTTGGAGGATACCATAAGAAGAGAAAATCATATTTATGAGAAGAGAAGAGGGAGATCGTTCTTCCAAAGGACTTGGAATGACAAGGTGAAGGGTAAGAAAGATAAAAGGTAGAAAGTTTTTAAGCCAACATTTTTCAAGAAAAAATCACAATCAAATAGGCAAGGATATTCAACCCAAAATGAGCACAAGAAAATAGAATCATTTGGGAAAGGGCCAAGGAAGCAACATGTACAATGTTGGGGATGTGAGGGAAATCACTTATATAGGGACTTCCCTCAAAAATATGAAAGAATGAGGATTTCCAACAACATTCAGGAGGCTAAAATAGTTGAAGACATAGGAGGAAGCATGCCAAGGATTTAAGAAGCCTTGGACAACAACAAATCAGAGTATCAATCCCCCATGATTGAAGTGGAAGGTGGAAAATGAAGGGGATTTATGGGTGTAACCAGTACACATCTTGGACTAGAAAGTAAAAGTTATTTTACACAAATCCATACAGATAGTAAAGGTTCAATTGACCTACTATGGTCCTGAATATGCAACATGGGAGCATGAAGACACTGTGCAGGAGGAATACCCATAATGTTTTGTCAATTTTGAAGAAAATAGAACCTAAAAATGCAAGACTCCATTTTGAGAAACTATAGTTCTGGAACCACATCTCAGAATTCTTGTTCTCCTTCACTAATATCCTTGATAAAAGAATTATGCAACTCGATGGACTGAGGGTAGTGAAGTAGACACATTCCTTGGGTTGGGCAGGTCGAGAGGAAGAGAGCTAGTGGAAATCGGGATAGTTGTAGGAAAATTTCAGATGGTTATGTATATGTTTTGGGTTGGAGCACCTATGTATTTATGATTTTAGAGGGTCAGAGCACCTATGGGTTGACTAAAGGCCAAAGAGCCTAGAATTGTAATTGTGTGTACACCTAGTGGTGTTGTGCATTGAGTACAATGAAAAAATAAGGGGGAGGGGAATGTAATATCCCCAATTTTAATCCCCGCAAATTATAATGTAATTGTATAATTTTCAATTAGGTTGGTGAGCCAATGTGTTGGGGCGAAGAGCTTGTATTTATTTAATATGGCCAGGTGTTGAATTGTATATTATGTGCATTGAATAATCAATAAAAGTAAAATCGGTGGTTGTGATACAAAAGAGATGCAGAACAATGGGGGTCCTCAACGATGTTGAAGACAATTGTAAAGAATCCCTTGGAGCCCATTTTAAGCTCGACATCTCCTTTTGGTTTCCATATTGTTTTGATCCACCACATCAAATATTTTTATGAGGGCCATAGACCCATGAATTTGCAGATTAAGGCATGATCCTTCATGTGTTGAATGGTTTTACTAATTTTTTTGGATCTTATTTCATATCTAGGGGTTCCACTTGCCTATGGGATGCAGGTTCTTGTGCGACATGTGACCTTGTCTTTAATCTCTATTGATTTCGATTTTCGCGACTACTCGGAGTGAGGGTCGCACTGGCAATCATTATTATTGTCAAATCTGAGAATTTTGGTAGTGGACGGAGTATTTCTTGAAGGATGATGTGTGAGATCCTTGTTGGAACATGGTGTAATATTGCGAAAGGAGGTAGTCAATATCCCTCCCCCTACCACTGCCATTGCAGAGGCGTCAAAAAACCCTAGTCGCTAAGAGGGTCGGGGTTCGGAGCGCATGTCAAAGTTCTCTTAGTCATAGCTATGATATTTATTTTTATCAATATTATAATTATATTACTTAAGTATAAATTGCATTTATTTTGTGAGTTTTAAATTTAGTATTAAATCTACAAAAAATAATGGTTTATTTAATAATTACGAATTATTTTAAATAAAATATGATATAAATTTAAATATGTTAGCATTACATCATTTATTATTTGTATATGAGAATCTAAGCCTTTCATTATTATTTTGAACCCTCATCTCTTAACTCTACACTAACCCAACTTACTTAGCAACTATCATTAATAAGACAATATAGATTATTTTTCACTAGATAACACCTCTAATTTAGTGTGGTGTGGCATATGCTTAGTGTGACGTGGCATATGTTTTTACTCTTTTAATATTTTCATTAAAAAACTCATTGTAAATCCCAATTTTTCTCTATTATGGTCTTTCTCGCAAGAGCAATTCCTTCCTGAATTTCTCAAATATGAATCTTTATTGTATGATATCATGCATACCCATGTATTCATTTGGTAATGTTTAGAACAATTTCATAGTAGTAACATATTCAAGGTTTTCCTGCTATGTTTCCCAATAGCAAGTTATTTATCTCATAATTTCTCAAGCATTATAATATACAATCTACATTCTTACTCTTAACCCCACAATTTAACAACTTCGTTCCTACATACAACCAAAAAAGCTTTGAAACCAATAACTGCATTAGTGTACAATTCTATCCACACAAAACCATATTTATAGTTATTTCTAACTCATATAATTTTCACAACCTAAAAAACTAGTACAAATCTCTACATTTAATTTCATAACCATTATAAATTATACTAACCAAAAACTTATTATTTTCATCGATTGAGTATCCAAGCCTTTAATTTCCTTACCTTTGCCAACTCATTATGGGTCAACCAATTCTCATCATACCATCCCTAGGAAAACTTCTTTCTATTGAGACCCACAAGCTATATGGAATCTATATAGAATTATAAATAAGAGAAAACATAGAATTTCACTAATTAAATAAGAACTAGTGATGGGTTTGTCATGTGGGTTTGTCATGTTTTAGATATATCAAGAAATCCATACAAACCAATGCACCTCTAGCAATCAAACTAGTATAGCAATAATGATCAACTTCCTTCACTAAATTCATCTTACCATGCAAATTTGGTTCAATAATATTCTAATAAAATATCAACAACATTATATTCTAACAAAATATCAACAACATTTCCCTAGAGTTCATATTCTCCCCCAATCCCATAGATACCCTTATATTTATAGACTCACTCAGGCTGGACACATCACCCTCATGAAAAAAATATTTTTTAAATTTTTTATTAATTAACAATATTCACGTTAGGTGGTAGTCCCATAGGAGTCAACATGTCTTAAATCACTAGGTTGACTCTCTATATATTCCCATATGATTGTGTATGGTATGTTGTGATAAAGTTCATAATTGTACCAAATCCTTTAAATAATCCCCTCCATAAATTTGAAGTAAACTTAGTATATTTGTCTGAAACAATTGCCTTAGGTATCCCGTGCAACCTAGCAATTTCCTTAATGTAATTTTTTGCAATATTAGTTGTTGTATGAGTCATATTTACAGGAACAAAATGAGCAGCCTTTGTCAATTTATCAACCACTACAATTATTGAATCGTGTTTCCTTTATTTTATAGGAAACTTAGTGATAAAATCAATGGTTACTACTTCCCATTTCTTCTATGGAATTGGTAATGGTTGTAGCAAAACTATTGTGTGTCTATGCTCGGCCTTCACTCTCTGACATTCCATACATCTGAAAATGTAATCAACAATGTCCTTCTTCATTCCAGGCCAAAAGAATTGGCTTCTTACTACTGCAATTTTTTCCTGTTAACTGGGATGTTCGACATATGGAACATTATACATTTCCTTTAATACCAAATTCCTAAGTTCTCTGGAACTAGGAACATAAATTATATTCTTATGCATAAGTAATTCATCGTCCTTAATCTTATATTATTTAATTATTTGTTGTACATTTTCATGTTATAAACTAGATACCACTATAGTTTTTGGTAGTTGGGCATGGATCTCTAGGCCCTAGAAATTCTCACAGGAATGTGCATGCATATGTGATCCTTTTAAATAACTTGTACAAGTGTGCTCCTAGTCAAGAACATGCACACATTCTAAAACATGCATGCACATTTTCTTGGGAATATAGGTGCATTTCTAAAATTTATGAGTTGGAAAGCATGTGTGGCTATTTGGGGAGCACTAAGTCTATAGGATTAGGAATGCATGAATTTTTCTAATAATGCACATGCATTTCAAAGAACGTGTGGATGTTCCTATGTGTGTGCATTCCTGCACACCCAGTTGCCACTTTTTTAACCATCAACTTCATGCAAGATCCCATCTATGCATGGTAAAATACTACCCTAGGGTTTTTCCCCAATTCTAAATCAACTTATATCATCAAAAAAATTATTAGAGTTTTTGATTGATGGGAAGACTAGATTTATATATTTTTATATTTTGGCAATTGGAAGGAACATTGCTACAAGATTAGACAACTTTGGAGGATAAGATAATATTGTAGCTAATAGATCCTTTTTCCAATCACAAATTTGAAAATAATTTGACATAAATTTTAGGCATGAGAAGAGTTCTACCATGATCAAATATTTATGTATGGTGAATCTATACCTTTAGGTTTTTTCCCCAGTCTTGAATTGAACCAAATTGTAAAAAAATCATTCAAAGTTACATATTAATAGGAATATTGACTTCCCATATTGCCTAGTTTCAACAATTGAAGGGAAGTTTGTTGGAATATTAGATGGATCGAAAATGTTGTCCTATAATCTTGTAGCAAACAAATCCTTTTTCAGATCATAAAATTTGATAAAAATCCAATAGAAATTTTAGGCATGAGAAAAATTCTATGATGATACAAGACTCAGGCATGGTGGAACCATTACATTAGGGGGGTTTCCCTAGTTCTAAATTAGCTCAAGTTGTAAAGAATTTAATCAAAGTTTCATCCCTCATGTGTCACTTCATGGATTTTATTTGTTATGTATTTTTCACAAAATACATAATTTATCATTTTATTAAATTATTGATATTTCAAGTTGCCCCTTAAGAGAGTGGGTGATTTTTAGGTGAACTAATACCAGCATGGGAATGACTTGCATTTACCTCAACTCAACTCAGAATTCTATAAGGTTTAGGATTTGGGGAGCAAGGACTTCATACTCTTACCAAGTGCCCCTAATCATCAATGTGAAACATGTCACCTCTCACAATGGAAGTATGGGGAGACTTCTATATCCCATATATTATTCAAATAGATTTTGTTATCTTTATTTATCACTATGGTTTATCACTAATTACTTCAGTGTACTTTTGCATTGAACATGGCGATTATGGTAACACAGTTTCATGTTGTTGATGATGGTTTGGTTGTGACACAGTTCATTATGATTATGTGCAGTATGATTATGATTATGTGCAGTTGTAATGACACCTTGATTTTGTGTAAGACACCTACAAATAGCATTGAACATGGATTCATAGGTTTAATGGTAATGTTGTATGGTTATGTAATTTTTGTTGTTATGGTTTGGTAGCTCAAAATCTCTACTTACAATTTGAATGTTTGTAGTTACAAGAACAATGGGAAGCATGGAATTAAATACAATGTTGTGTAATGGCAATGTTGTATGGTTATGTAATTTTTGTTGTTATGGTTTGGTAGCTCTCATCTCTACTTACAATTTGAACGTTTGTACTTACAAGAACAATGGGAAGCATGAAATTAAATACAATGTTGTGTGCATGAGTGGCTATGATCTAAATCCCATTGTATAAGTCTTGTGGTATTGAAAATATTTGATGTGGTGCATATGGGTAGGGGTCAAATACCTAAGGCTTTGACCCTAGCAAATAATTACCAATGTCACCCCTATACACTATGGGGACTTGACAAATAATGTGTGATGTGATTTTTAAACTTTGCAATGAGATCTTAGGATTTCAAAAGAGTCAAACACCTTGTGGATGGTGCCATTTAACCTTAAAATTATCAACCTTAATACCATTAATTTGAATGCAATACACACATTTTAATGCATCGAACTCTACCAACCATTGAGCCTATTCCAACAATGAGATTCTCACTTGTTTTAATGGGAAAGACCCTAGCTTGGCTAGTCATTTCAACCATTCTCTTTGGCACTTTAAGTAAGCTCTCCCTAGTTCTTGACATTGTTTGGATGGCAAAAAAACATCTCTACCTTAACATATTTGCATGGTTGTTTATAGTGTTAGAGGATACCCAACATGTTGTTATCTTTGATTTCTTTGAAGCTCAAAATTTATTTGGTTTATTTCAACCTTCCTTTGCTCATTACTTGAGAATTTTACCTTCATAAGGATCAAACTTTGTCGAGTAACCCAGAACTTGCATGGGGTATGTCACCAACATTGGAGTTTGAACTTAGGCTTATGCATGTAATAGCACTATGTTAATGAATTTCAAGCTCACCATGGATTCAACACCGAACCCAAGTGAAATGGATAAAATAAGCTCTGAAAAAGGAATATAACTACATTTTTTCCCATTATGTGTTTGCATGGTATTGGGTTGATATGCAACTTAGGTTTATCCTTATGTACATTCCTAGCCTCTATCTACTACTCAATTCCTCCTTTAATAATCTAGGTATAATTCCTTTTGTATCTTATTGTTATGCAAAATAAATAACATGCAAAGGTCAAACTCTATTTGACCCCTTGCACTGTTTGTTATGGTTATAAGCATAGATGTATTAAACTCTCTATATTGTTATTTACAGCCTTGTGAGCCTCAAACCCTAACCAATGAATTGTATGAGACTATTTTTGGGGGGGACAAATGACCCTCTCCATAAAATAATTTGACCAAAGTTTATGAAGGTGTACATACCCTATCCAACTTAAAATTCAAACCTATAATCTTGTAAAAAAAAATGCACATATTCTTAACCATTAAACCCAACATATATGCATACCCTTTAGATCAAACCTATTTATTTTTACATTTGGATCAAACCTATTTATTTTTACATGATTGTAAACTATTAATAAAAAGCAGGACCTTCTCATTTCAACTTCCTTATCAACATATTTTTAAAATCCAAACCCGCATTCTACAGCTTTGTTGGAAACCCAAGCCTATGTCTAAGCTTTGTTGGCAATGTTGGGTGCAATCTATGTCACGTAAATTTCTCAACGATTTAATGTCAACCAGGAGCTCATAATCTTAGAGGCACAACACAATATGTGTGAGGATTTGAAGTCGTCTATCCTAAACTACTAAAGCAAAGAACATAAAGATAAAATAACATGAATATACAAATGAAAAATTTTACCTACTATATACAACACATAGGTGTACTGGCATCAGTGCATGGGGGCCCTTCCATCCTTCAGTAAGGACACCATAATCTTAACACAAGATAGAGATCAAAATGGAAGCATGTCTTGTATTCAAAAGAATATGATTACATMTTCATTCCAATATAAGATCTCCTCTCTACTAACCTCAAGAACCAACCTATCAATTCAAAACATGAGCATTTCCCAAACTTCACACATGCCTTTTGAAAGAAGAAGGCTCTCCTATTTATACAAGAACATAAGAAGATACCCCATTAATGGAGATCCACTATTCTCTCCCTAGATCCATAAAAATCTCATATAGTTACAACCAAATAGCTAATAATGAGACAAATATCCTCTTTGACCTTTATCCAAATCTCCTTCCATATCTTGAAGGGAATTCGAATTTGAGTATTTGATGGCCACATAAGAGTGTCTTGGAAGCTTCCAAATCACCTACACATGTCACCAAACTCATTCCACCTTTAGGTATAAGTAAATACATGCTATTTTCTAACTTTTAATCATAAATAAACTCTAAATACTTGAAATTAATGATTTGGAAAATACTAATGTGAAACCCATATGATCATGAAAATGGAAAGTTATGAAGTGACAAAGTTATGAAATGAGAAAAAAAATAATGGAAATGAGGGTGAAAGTGGAGTGAAAGTGGATGACATTTTGGAGGCCCAACATACCCCCCAACTAAAGTTGTTGCATGTCCTCATGCAACTATTGCATTGATTCTCTTAACCATAAGTTCATCTTCTTGAAATGTCTTGCTTTTATATGAGCTTTGGCTTTGTATTGATTCTCTTTTATCATTTGACAACTCTATTATTTTTACAAAGTATACTTTGGAATACAATTGATTGCAACATATATATTTTTATTGTTGGTTCTTGTATGACAACCAAAATTTATAAGTATTGGTTCTTGTGTAGCAATACTTGTCTTCTTTTTGTTGCATCAACATAGTTTGAAAACCTTGAGAATTCATCTTTTAAATCAGCCATGTAATGTGTTTATTATTTCCAAAACATATAATCTTTTGAGATCAACATGCAATAATAGTTGTTTGGGATAAATATGTTGGTGACATGTAATGTGAAAGGTGATATATGAACATGAAATGAATATGAAATAATATCCCTCCCCCAACTGAAGGTATTTTCAAGTTTTGGAAAATTAGAAAGGGAATATGGATATGGTGATACATTTTCCAAAATCACAATTCTAGTATTTAAGGAATTACATGATTAAAGATTAGAAAAAGAACATACCTTCACCTACCTGAAAATTGAATAAGTAATGCATATGTGAGAAGAGTGTATCTGCTTCGGCTGGATCATGAATGTAAAGTGAAAGAATCTTATGTGCTTCCTCTTCTTTGGGTTGCATGAATAGTGGATGAAGTCCTGAAAAGTTGAATCTTTATGCCTTGTTATTGTTGGAGCTAATGTTGTTGCTACTGATCTCTGAAAACAAAATCTGCTACAAGCTGCTGAAATCATATAGTCTTCATACATATCCGCATCATGGCATAATTCTTATCTATGTGAATAAATGTGTCGATGTCGAACATAGAAAGAAATAGTTGGATTACCGACCATTAATGAATGTCTTTAACCAACTTGAGACTACTCACCATTAATGTCAATGAGAGTCAAGATGCCTAAGTACATCTTACTAGGTACGAATAGATGTGTTGTAGTCGAGTCACCTAGAAGATCCAACAAACAGGAGACATTAATGTATTCCCATTGTTTATTGGCGAGAGAACTTGTCATTAAGGCATGCAAGCCTCAAGGTACTAAAAAGGTCTCTAGTCTTGAACCCAGATGATGTGTTGATGTCGATAGGTCAAGACTTGTTAGAAGGAGGGCCTTAAGGAATCCCCCATCATCTAACGTGAGTGTAAAAAGAATGATTTGTGAGACTATAGATAAAAGATCACACTAGCAACATGGATTTATTTGCAAAATAAAAGGGTGTTTCAACTTTGACAAGGAGTTTCAGCTAGATGGTTTTATTCAAAAGGGAAAATGAAATGAAAGCTAAGGAAGGAAAATGAAAATGTATACAATCTCAGAAAGATGGAATCATGGGTGGATTTGTTGGGAAGGAGGAAGTGAAAATGCTCATCATGATGCTTGGCTTAGGGAAAGGTTCCTTTGGGAAGCAAGGTCATGATGGAAATGGTGAACTTGGCCTTTCCCCCCAGCTTTATTATGACATGTTTCTACTGAAACATTATGGTCTTTGAAAACCATTTTTGTTTGCTCAAAATCTTCTTTTTGATCATCTCGTAATCTGAAAAAAATTGTTAGCATTATCTTGCAATCAAGTGTGAGAGCTGAAAAAGAATTCTAAACAAAACAAATCCAAAGAAATATTAAATACAATTTTTTTATTACCTGAGGGCAATGGCGTATTTTGAGACCAACTTGTATTTTTGGTACCTGTTTCAAGTGATTCAAAAACTAGAATGAAACATATAGATAGAAACATGATGAGAAGGTTGTAACAGTGTTTTCAAGGGGTTTTGGAGCTAAATTCTCTACAAAATTCGTAAATTATGCTGAAAAATGAATTGTCTCAAAATTAAAAAAAAAAAAAAACTAGTTCATGGTGTAGATCTCGTCGAGAGATTTGCAACAGTGTAAAAATTTTCAAAATCAAACACCGTATGAAGAAGTTATTTCATTTTGAAATTTTTGTGAAACTGCAAAAACTTAGGAGTGCCACATGGCAACACCTGAGGCAGCCACGTGGCAGCACCAGAGGCAGCCACGTGCACTGTAAGATAATGATGTGGACTGGGCAGATGAAGTAGTATGGTTGACGTGGATTGTACGATAATGATGTGGCAGTTGACTAGGCAATGATGTGGCGTGATGACTAGGCAGTGAGTCGCGTGATGACTGTGCATGATTGATCAATGTTGTGCTGCCATGTGGTAGCAAAATTTAGTTAATGCTTGTGTCAAAATTGTAGAACAATTATAAAATTCCAATCTTCACAAGATTTGAACTCATGACCTCTATAATCCAAATTGAATGTCTTACCAACAAATCACAAGTCACATTTATGAACTTAATGGAATTTTGGAAATGTTAATCATTCTAACAAAAATTAAAACAACTTGACAAATGTCCAATCTAAATCCAAGATTTTTAGGAAAATAGAATTCTAAAATATTTGCCAAATCATTATTCATATCTTTTGAATTCATCTTTTTTTTCCAAAAAGTGGATCTCATAACCAAAATATTTGCCAAATCATTTTTCATATCTTGTCAACTTATTATTTTTGTCGATAAAGTGGATCTGATAACCAATTTTTATTCTATAAAAGTTTTGAAAATGTTCATTCTTTTTATATTTTTTTGTTGCAGGTTGCAAACATGGAGAAATATTTCTTAGTTCTCTCTTTCTCTACAAATTTTTGATCTACTTGGTTAGAAATTCCTTGGCATCTTCGTGGCGGATTTCTGAGAAAATAGCTGATTTTAAATCAGCAATATCTCCCTCATCCGGACTCCGATTCAGCCAATTTTTTTTTTGAATTTGGGTGATTTGTTTTGAGGAATTCAGATATGAAGTTGTTTTTTGCAAAATTTTCACCAAAATTTCCAGATATGATTTGCAAAGTCGCAGCCCAAAACAAATTCAATAAAAAAGAATTTATTGTAGCAAATTATGAGACAAATTTATTTGATAATTATTTTCTTTTATAATCAATGATAATTTAGATCTTCTAGTCATTTTTATTGTGAAATTTCAGAGCTAACTTATCCAATTTTTTTGTTTTTCCTTTTTGATCTTCCAGGTAGCACACGGAGAGCATACTTATTTGAAACAAAAATTGAAAAGTAAAAGCATGGTTTTATTCATTTATTGTATCCTATTAAAAAAAAAAAAAGGTTCTCTTTTAAGTAAAAGAGAATTTCCAGTGAAACCATGTGAGCATGAGGATTGAAAATATGTTTACACTTAAATTTGCAAAATTTACTTTAAGATTCGTATGAGTGTAAAGAATCAACTGATTTGAATGATTTGATGCATAAGAATAAGGGAAACTAAAAGAATAATGTGATCTACTTACTGATTGGTACCATCTTTTCATTGGGTTATCATAGTCATGGTACTCATCTTGTTCATCTAGATCACTTTTCTCCTTTTCATTTGCCTCCTCAAATTCAGGGTTAGATGTGCTTTGATTTCTTTCTCCATTAGTTTTATAAATTTCCACCAAAGGTGGGGAAACTTGTAACTCTGGTTGTTCAAATGGAGAATCATATTTACTTGTGGCTAATTCCACAATATGTGCCTCCTGAGATGAAGAAATCCCAGCTAATGCTAGGATTTTGGAGAGCTCCTCTAAGCTTATCATTGTTTTTTAATCCATTCAGTTGATTTGATCCTTTGTCACATGAGTTAGAAAAAAGGAAATAGGGAGATATACAGTAAAACAAAGATAATCTAAATGCGAAATTGAAAAACACTTGCTGAAAATAAATTCACACTTTGAACTCCTTGCTTACTTAGATCTTGTTGTCACCAAGTTATTTGTTCACACAAATTAACTCATGAAATAAAAATAAATCTTGAACTAATCTAAGTGTTGTATATATAAGAAATGTTAAAACTCCATTCGAAGTTACATTCATAGATTCCTTATCATATATCAACGACTTCTCTTCATTCAATCAAAACATAAAGCATTCAAACTAGTCTAAGGTATTCAAACTAGTTTAGATATTGTAAATGCAAGAAAGACTAAACTCTTATTCAAGAGATGTATTCATAGTTTCTTCACATTTATCAGCAACTTAACTAGTTCTTTTTAAATTAAAAAAAAAAATTACTTTAAAGCATAAACAACCAAATAGCAATGACTGATACATTACTGTTGAAAGCAAAGATTCATATTGAATTCTCATTCAAGAAATCATTCACAATATGAAAATCAATGCTCTAACAATTAGATATGAAAAAGTAAACATATCTAACTAAACTTCAATCCTAACTTGTGCCTCCCCGGCAACGGCGCCAAAATGTTGGGTGCAATCTATGTCACGTAAATTTCTCAACAATTTAATGTCAACCAGGAGCTCATAAGCTTAGAGGCACAACACAATATGTGTGAGGATTTGAAGTTGTCTATCCTAAACTACTAAAGAAAAGAACATAAAGATAAAATAACATGAATATACAAATGAAAATGTTTACCTACTATATACAACACATAGGTGTACTGGCATCAGTGCATGGGGGTCCTTCCATTGTTAAGCCCTAATGTTGGCTCATTACCCCTTAATTGGGGCATATTAGATTAGTAATGCTATTTTATTTATGTCGGCTTAGGCCATTAGTTGTAATTTAGATAAGTAATGTTATTTTAATTATGTTGGCTTTAGGCCATTATTTGTAATTATACCTCCTAGTCTCCTATATATACCAAGGAGACATTTTCATTTTGAATCATCTTGTACTTGAACATTTAAGTGGGGTAAAAGGAGGTTTCCCCCT
>ML777053.1:109632-155665 GCA_009831015.1 Picea engelmannii | reverse complement strand
AACCTATCAATTCAAAACATGAGCATTTCCCAAACTTCACACATGCCTTTTGAAAGGAGAAGGCTCTCCTATTTATACAAGAACATAAGAAGCTACCCCATTAATGGAGATCCACTATTCTCTCCCTAGATCCATAAAAATCTTATATAGTTACAACCAAATAGCTAATGATAAGACACATGTCCTCTTTTTTATCCAAATCTCCTTCCATATCTTGAAGAGAATTCGAATTTAAGTATTGGAGGCCACATAAAAGTGTCTTGAAAGCTTCCAAATCACCTATACACGTCACCAAACTCATTCCACCTTTAGGTATAAGTAAATACATGCTATTTTCTAACTTTTAATCATAAATTCACTCTAAATACTTGAAATTAATGATTGGGAAAATACTAATGTGAAACCCATATGATCATGAAAATGGAAAGTTATAAAGTGACAAAGTTATGAAATGAGAGAAAAATAATGGAAATGAGGGTGAAAGTGGATGACATTTTGGAGGCCCAACAGGCAACGCGTAGAATAAGGCTGATTTGATTTGTGTATAAATGTGTTAGCTATTCACAACATTTTAGTCTCATTTGTTTGCAAATAGGAGAATTAATATATGGTGTATTGGTAAAATAATATTTCTTATTAAAAAAATATAATATGTTTTAAGCTCTTTTAATATTAAGAAAGATTTATATTACATTCATGATTAAAGATTAAAAACAAAATAATTTTTTAAATTATGTAATAAAATGATTAGACAACATCTAGCCAAAATAATGTCTTACTTTTTTATAAAAAATTATAAACTTCTATCATTTCTTATAAAAAAATTCTAAACTTTTATCCTTTCTTAGTTTCAACAAATAAAATTACTTTTACTTTAAAAAAAACACAAATTATAGGAACAAATAAAAACTAAACTTCTATCATTTCTTATAAAAATTTCTAAAATTCTATCCTTTCTTATAAAATTTTCTAAAATTCTATCATTTCTTATCTTCAAAAAATAAAGTTACCTTTCCTTAAAAAAAAACACAAATTATACATAACAATAACTCTAGCTAACAATGTTTTACCATATTGAAGTATAGATCTAAGGTTTGTAACTTCAAAATCTTTGATCATATGTCGGTGGTTTTTATGCTAGAACAGGACCATAATAAAATCAGCTATCCTTTCAAGTTTAACTCAATATGGTTGAAAGATCCAGAGTTTGACTTATTAGTTCGGTCCAAGTGGAATGGATTGTTGGGAGGGGAGATTTTAAGTCCAATGAATGCTCTAGTCAAGAATTAAAGATACTTAAGGCATTGGTAATTAATTGGGAAAAAGAAAGGAAGAGGGAGGCAAATGTAGAGTTGACTAAACTTGAAAGGGAACTTGATTCATTATATTCCACTCGTCCTGACGGGCTTGAGAAGGAGGAGGACAAAGTGGTCTTAGCAAAAAAGGAGCAAAGAAAGTTATTCTTGTTGAGACAGGAAGAGGAAACTTGGAGGCAAAAAAGCAGAATTAATTGGATGGCCTCAGGTGATTTGAATACCAAGTTTTTTCACGCTTATGCAAATGCCAGGAAACAGACTAACACCATATGGGGGATTACTAAGGAAGAGGGTACTGATATCTCTAGTGAACAAGAACTACAATTAGAAGCAGTTGATTTCTTCCAGAACTTGTATAAGGCACAGTCTAATCTGGTCATTACTGATCAACTAAAAGTTTTAAAGAATTATCCAAGGATGTTCTCAAAGGAAGACAACCTTGGATTGTTTGAACCAACCCCAACAACTGAAATTCTGACAATTCTTAAAGGTTTTAACGCATCAAAAAGTCTCGGCCCGGATGGCTAGACAGTGGAATTTTTCTTGGCTTTTTTTTATTTAATGGGGGATGAGATTGTTGAGCTGGTGGAAGAGTCTAGAAAGAAAGGAAGGGTGTTTGGAGCATTAAATGCTACCTTCCTGGTTCTTATTCCAAAGAGTGAGACTCCTAGTTCTTTTGGCAACTTTAGACCTATAGCTTTATGCAATCTAGTCTATAACATTATCACCAAACTTATTGCCAAAGGAATAAATTACATCCTGTATGTTGGGGTCTCAAAGGAACAATTTGGTTTTCTCAAGGGAAGGCAGATTATTGATGCAATTGGAATTGTGTAGGAAGTTTTGCATAGTATTAAGGTTAAAAATAAAAAGTCTTTGGTGTTAAAGCTTGATTTGGTCAAGGCATATGACAGAGTAGACTGGGGTTTCTTAAGATTGGTACTTCTACAGGTGGGTTTGGGCATTGAAGTTACTGACTGGATCATGGGGTGTGTAACTTCAGCAAACTTTGTTGTGTTGATAAATGAACAGTCTACTACTTTCTTTAAAAGTACAAGGGGTTTAAGACAAGGGTGCTCCCTGTCCCCCTTACTGTTTTTACTTGTTGTAGAAGGGCTAAGCAGAGCTATAAAGGAGAAGGTAAGGGAAAATAAATTGGAAGGTATACCAGTGGGTAGAGGGATTTTTGTCACACACATAATGTTTGTTGATTATGTTATATTATTTGGAAATGGGAACTTTGCTAAGTGGGAAGTCTTTAAGGAGACCCTGGGACTCTTTTGCAAAGCAACAGGTATGGTTTTTAGCCCACAGAAATCGACTTTTCTAGAAGTTGGTTGGACAGTAGATTAATTAACTTTGCTAAAATTGATTCTGCCCTTTGAAGTAATCTCAGTAGATACAGGTTTTAAGTAGCTGGGGTGTTTTCTGAAACCGAATTGCTATTTAAAATCTGATTGGTTGTGGCTGGTGAAAAAAATTGAAAAAAGGATTGCAAATTGGAGTCATAGATGGATAAGCCTTGGGCATAGAGTTACTTTAGTCAAAGTTGTACTTATCCTTGTCTATTGGTTATCTTTAGCAAAAATACCAAAAAGTATTCTAAACACTATCAGAAAAAAGAATGTTTAGTTTCTTATGGACTGGGAAAAAGACAAAAGAAGGGATTCATTTGACAAGATGAAATACGATTACTAAACCAAAGAAGCTAGGGGGGTGGGGGATTAAAAATATCTTTACTTTTGGAAAAGCACTAGCAGCAAAAAGTTTATGGAGATGTCTTATGGATCATGGTCTTTGGCATGAGGTGATACTCAAAAAGTATCGTAGGAAGAAATCTGTGGTGGCTTGGTTCAGGGAAGGAGGAAAAAATTGGAATGGCATTTTGAACATTTGGAGGGCACTTACCTCATCCTTGTCCATAATAACAGATTGGCTCGTTTGGAAGCCTGGTAATGGTAGAGAAATCAGAATTGGGGTTGATCCTATGATCGGGTCACACACCTATTATAAGTGATCAAAGAATCTTATACTAGCCTTAAAGGCTCAAGGTATAGAATTCCTTGCACAAGCAAGGTTTCAGGGGGTAGCTCTACCAAGGTGGAAAAAGGCAAGGGATCTAGGATTGGAAGGAGATCTTATAGATGAATGGAATAACTATGTCAAAGGTTTAGTGGGATCAGGATTTGAGCTGAACAATGAAAAAGATGTATTACTATGGTCCTCGGATACTAAAGGAGGTCAAGTAACAACAAAACAAGCTTATGAAGCCCAGCTAGAGGAGGCAGTTTTAGTGGAACCAATGTTCTAGTATAGTGAAATTTGGAACTGGCTTTTACCTTTAAAAATCAAACTTTTTATGTGGCTTTTATTTGAACAGAAAATTCTTACCTGGGAGAATTTATATAAAAGAGGTATCTTAGGGCCTAGTAGGTGTGTTTTATGTGGGACACAGGAGGATAATTTGAAACACCTTTTTGTGGACTGTATATTTACTAAAAACATTTGAGCTACCATATTATTGGAATTAAAAATTGATAGTGTTTGGGAAGGTGAGCAAGTTGATGTTTGTGTTGAGAACTGGATTAAGAAAAAGGAGAACTGCAAAGAGGTTCATGGGTTCATCTGCTGGGAGGTGTGGAAACACAGAAATTTAGTTATATTTGAAGATCATCCAATCAATAGAGTCATTGTGTGCAACAGGATAACTCAGGATTTGGGTGAAGTTACAGGTTCTAAATGTACAAAGGTTAGTAGGATTGAGAGGCCGTATTTTCTAGGTGGGGACTGGCCTGTGGGTTTCTTTGATGGTGCTTCACAAGAGAGAGCTACAATGTGTGGTGCAGGAGCAATGATTAAATGTCCAGTCCTTGGCACTTTTAGGATTAAAATGAACTATGGCAGTGGTACTAATACCAGAGGTGAACTACTTGCTTTGTGGTGTTTACTGTATTTTGCTTCTCAAAAAAATATATCAAAGTTAAATCTGGCTGGGGACTCTAAAGTAATTATTGAATGGTTTTCTAACAAAATTGATTTACAGGTGGTCTCTCTTTTGCCTTGGATGGCAAGAATCAAAATGTTGAGCCGGAATTCCAGTCAACTTAGAGTCAAACATATCTATAGAGCCTACAATCAGGAAGCAGATCAACTGTCAAAAGCATCATTACTTCTCGATGAGGATGGTATCTACTTTGTTGGAGGTGTTGAAGGAGACTCGGCTATTTTTGAAAGAATGGAAATCATTTAATAGCATAAAAAGGCAAAGGAAAAGATGTTGTTCTTTTTGGTTTTCAAAATGCTGGAAGTATACTTTTGGCAAATTTATACTACAGAGAACATTGCTAAAAATTACAGTTTTATTTTGATGAAATATGTATGATTAGTCTGTAAAATTTATGATGTTGAAGGACAGGGCAGAATAGTTCTTTTTTGNTACTTTGTTGGAGGTGTTGAAGGAGACTCGGCTATTTTTGAAAGAATGGAAATCATTTAATAGCATAAAAAGGCAAAGGAAAAGATGTTGTTCTTTTTGGTTTTCAGAATGCTGGAAGTATACTTTTGGCAAATTTATACTACAGAGAACATTGCTAAAAATTACAGTTTTATTTTGATGAAATATGTATGATTAGTCTGTAAAATTTATGATGTTGAAGGACAGGGCAGAATAGTTCTTTTTTGGAACCTCTGGGTATGTATATCTCCGTAGACTTTACCAGTCAAATCGTTGAGCGGAGGGGGGTCCCTTGTCCCACAAACAAGGAGGTCTCATACACCAATTTGGTGTGGCTTGGTTGTGACCTTAAAAATAGATCATTAGTATTATTATTGTAACATAAACTGTTATATTTACTAATAAATTTTTTTAGTGAAAAAAAAAATATACATTTAACATGCACCAAACTTCATTTAAATAAAATTATAATTATAATTTTAAAATTAAATATTAAAAAGTATTATTTTATATTTCAAAACTATTAAATATTTTATGTAAAAAAGGTTCCCTGTGTTCCGGCACTCATGCAAGTCCCCGTAAACCAAAAACTGGATGTCAGCAAAACTTACATTTCAAATGGAGCTGGGATAGAATGACATCCATTTAAGTGGCTACAGTAATTCTTGATCAAATGCTGTATTATTGTCATATTTAATGAAAATGTTCAATTTTAATTAAAGAATCCTCCCATGAAGTTCACACGTTTCATTTTAATTAAAAAATTGAACATAATAATATGTCATTACAGAAAAGTTTCATTTTTTTAAATTACAAAAATTTAAATTCAATAAAATTATATCGGGGAATGTTTCAGAGAGAGATTAGAGTGTACCAGAACAATGGACAAAGAGAGATATAGTCCGCGACATGTCAGAACCGCCACGTGTTTAAAAGTGGGAATAATTTTAATACCATCTTTATTAACTGTCATCACTTCAGACATAGTTATCAGCTAAACCGCGTGAACTTGTACTTCACAATTACCATCGCAGGAGACAAAACTTAGTGCACATGGCAAGAAAATTACTTTGACAGTGCAAAATACTTATAATATTTTTATTTAAATTTAAATTTGGTATATTTTTTTATTTCTCGAGTATATCAAATTTAAATATAAATAGAAATATTACAAATATTATATAAATATAGATTTACAACTTGAGCTAGTTTAATAATTTAAATCTAGAAAGGTAGATATAAACATTAGTATTCAAATCCCTCATCGACTATGTATTATTTTTGGTATTGTCATTAGAGGTTTTCTAACAAGTGTTGTATGGCAGTTTAGTTCATGCCTAAAAGTAAGTGATTGATTTTATTGTATTTTTTTTTATGTATTTATAATTTATTTAATAATTAATAAAGAGTAAATTAAAAATTAATTTACCCTTAAAGATTATTCCCACCTTATAGTGAACAAGATTATTATGGACAAGTGCAAAATATGCTTACATGTATCAATTTAATACTATTTAAACTAAATAGTTCAAATTCGTGTGTGGCAATGCCATAGCCAAAGAATACATCGCTACAACCAAATTCTATCAGTGCTTTCTTTTCATTTACTTTTCAACATTGTAATTTCTCTTAATCTATTCTATATCATTGTTATTTTTATCAATTAAATATATTTTAAAAATGAATATTTATTATAAATAATAAATAGAATATTTATTATCAACTATTTAGCATTATCTAAAAACATTATTTCCAAATATTAAATTATTAATATTAAATATTAATATTGTACAATTTAATTACATAAAATTATTAAAGGATGTTAAATCTCTTGTTTTAAAAAAATTGCAAAACAAAGTTTTTTTAAATTCTATATTTAAAAATATTAAAATAAATAATCATTTACATTAAGCATGTATTTTTAAGATGAAATTATAATTAGGTTTATGATTATATTTAAAAATATTAAAATAAAAGTCAAGAAATCAAAAGGATAAGTACTTTAGATATAACTAAATTTTAGATCTAAAATATTGAAATAAATAATTATACACATTAAATATGTACTTTTCTAAAGTATGGACATGAGATTTTATAAAGTATGTACTACTTCCTCATTCTATATTTAGTCATGCTCAAATTTTGTGTCCTCCAAACAACACCCGGAGCTTCTGGATATACAAATTGATAGGCGAACTCTCGAGCTAGCCGGCTCAATATTGTGATTGTTTACTGATGGTGATCCCTATCAACTATTTAACATTATCTAAAAACATTGTTTCCAAATATTAAATTATTATGATATTATACAATTTAAAATTATTAAAAGATGGTAAATCTCTTATTTAAAAAAACACAAAGCTTTTTTAAATTCTATATTTAAAAATATTAAAATAAATAATCATTTTCATTGTACATGTATATTTATAAAATTATAGATATAATTACGTTTATGATTATATTTAAAAATATTAAAATAAAAGTCAAGAAATCTAAAGGATAAGTACGTTACATATTACTAAATTTTAGATCTAAAATATTGAAATAAATAATTGTACACATTAAATATATACTTTTCTAAAGTATGGACATGAGATTTTATAAAGTATGTACGACTTCCTCTTTCCATACTTAGTCACTTTTTGGATCGCGGGTTCTCGGGCTGGCGGGCTCAAAATTATGCTTCTATTGTTCTGTGTCTTCCAAACAACAAATTATGATTCTATTGTTCTATGTCCTCCAAACAACACCCGGAATTCCGCGATATACAAATTGGCAAGTGGACTCCCAGGCTAGCAGACTCAATATTGTGATTGTTTACGGATGGTGATCCCTATCAACTATCTAACATTATCTAAAAACATTATTTTCAAATATTAAATTATTAATATTAAATATTGATATTATACAATTTAATTACATAAAATTATTAAAAGATGTCAAATCTCTTATTTTAAAAAAATTGAAGTAAACAAAACAAAGGATTTTTAAATTCTATAATTAAAAATATTAAAATAAATAATCATTTACATTAAACATGTAAATTTATAAAATATAGATATTAATTTTTAAGTGCATTATTGAATCATATACAAAACATAAATTAAAATGAAATTATAATTAGGTTTATGATTATATTTGAAAATATTAAAATAAAAGTCAAGAAATCTAAAAGATAAGTACATTAAATATTACTAAATTTTAGATCTAAAATATTGAAATAAATAATTGTACACATTAAATATGTACTTTTCTAAAGTATGGACATGAGGAAATAAATAATTGTACACATTAAATATGTACTTTTCTAAAGTATGGACATGAGATTTTATAAAGTATGTACGGTTTCCTCATTCCATACTTAGCCAATTTTTTGGATCTCGGGTTCCTCGACTGGCGGGCTCAAAATTGTGTTTCTATTGTTCTATGTCCTGCAAACAACACCCGGAGTTCCGCAATATACAAATTGACAAGTAGACTATCGGGCTCGCAGGCTCAAGATTGTAATTGTTGACGGATGGTGATCCCTATCAATTATCTAACATTATCTAAAAACATTATTTCCAAATATTAAATTATTAATATTGTACAATTTAATTACGCAAAATTATTAAAGTATGTTAAATCTCTTATTTTAAAAAAATTGAAGTAAATAAAACAAAGTTTTTTTAAATTCTATATTTAAAAATATTAAAATAAATAATCATTTACATTAAACATGTATTTTTATAAAATATAGATATTAATTTTTAAGTGCATTATTAATCATATATAAAACATAAATTAAGATGAAATTATAATTAGGTTTATGATCATATTTAAAAATATTAAAATAAAAGTCAAGAAATCTAAAGGATAAGTTAGATATTACTAAATTGTAGATTTAAAATATTGAAATAAAAAATTATACTCATTAAATGTGTATTTTTATAAAGTATGGACATGGGATTTTATAAAGTATGTATGGCTTCTTCATTCCATACTTAGCCACATTTTGGATCGTGGGTTCTCGGGCTGACGGGCTTAAAATTGAGCTTCTATTGCAACAGCACTCGAAGTTCCGCGATATACAAATTGACAGGCGGACTCCCGGACTGACGAGCTCAAGATTGCGATTGTTGACGAATGGTGTTGGCCCTTGACCAAGTTTTGGAGTTACTTGGTCATGTTTGACTGTTTTTGGGACTTCGGCAGCCTGTCGAAGATGGAGCGCTAGACGAAGCAGAGATCACGGGATCTCGACCCACTTTTGGGCCCCTTTTTGGGTTTTGGGACAATGTAATGGGAAAGGGATGTCGGTCTGTGGGTTTACCCACACTTAGGCCCACTTTTGTAAATGTATAAATAGACATCTAGGCATCTAGTAGAGTATTGTATCTATGTGATATAGGCTACGTGCCAAGTGGGATCTGTGTGATCGAGGTGTTGTGCATTCTATAGGCTTGCAGAGCTTAGTGCAAGACCCTGTGTGGAGATATAGTAAGACTTGTATTGTAAGCGCAAGGAAGAAGGATCTAGCGAGCTGCACAAATCTTTTGTCCTATGCGAGGAAGGGTTTTGGTGGCTCTGTGCTTGTAACTGATTGAAGACGCTAATAAAGAAGAAGAGTTGGTGGACGTATCCCCGGGGAGGGGGTGAACCACGTAAATCTGTGTTGTATGCTTTGTGCTTCGACTTGATGTGTTTATTCCTTCTTTTGCTAAATGCTTTGGTATATTTAGCTAGATCCGCTTATGCTTTGTACTTCCTAGTTGTGTGTGAATGTTAGATCTGACATGTATGAAGATGCTTAGTGTTGATCTACATGATCTGATCTGTTTTATTGTTGTTAAGTGCTAAAATATCTTGGATCTAAGTGAATACTGCGATGCTCTGTACTATCTGCGAAGTATATTAAGGGTTGAATATTGATGAATGATCGATACTAAGTACTATGTAAGCGATATAATCACAGATATGTGTCCCAGCTAAGGTTGCAGACACCTGAATCTTGCAACCACCCCTGCCTCTACCTCGGGTGAGACTTCATCTGCTTCGCAGGTGTTGTCGAAAGGGCTAGTAGTTAGGGTTTTGTTGGTGAGATGTTGTAGCGTTGAACCCCGGGTCTACCCCTATGCCAACAAATGGTGATCCCTATCAACTATCTAACATTATCTAAAAACATTATTTCCAAATATTAAATTATTAATATTAAATATTGATATTGTACAATTTAATTACATAAAATTATTAAAGGATGTTAAATCTCTTATTTTAAAAAAATTGAAGTAAACAAAACAGAGCTTTTTTTAATTCTATATTTAAAAATACTAAAGTAAATAATCATTTACATTAAACATGTATTTTTATAAAATATAGATATTAATTTTTAAGTGCATTATTGAATCATATACTAAACATAAATTAAGATGAAATTGTAATTAGGTTTATGATTATATTTAAAAATATTAAAATAAAAGTCAAGAAATCTAAAGGATAAGTACCTTATATATTACTAATTTTAGATTTTAAATATTGAAATAAATAATTATACACATCAAATGTGTACTATTATAAAGTATGGACATGAGATTTTATAAAACATGTATGGATTTTCATTCCATACTTAGCCAATTTTTGGATCGCGGGTTCTCAGGCCGGCGAGCTCAAAATTGTGCTTCTATTGATTTGTATCCTACAAACAACACCCACAGTTCCGCGATATACAAATTGACAGGCGGACTTGCAGGCTGACGGGCTCAAAATTGTGTTTGTATTGTTCTGTGTCCTTCAAACAACACTCAGAGTTCCGCGATATATAAATTGACAAGCGGACTCCCAGGCTGGCGGGCTCGAGATTGTGATTGTTTACGGATGGTGATCCCTATCAACTATCTAACATTATCTAAAAAACATTATTTCCAAATATTAAATTATAATATTGTACAATTTAATTACATAAAATTATTAAAGGACGTTAAATCTCTTATTTAAAAAAAATTGAAGTAAACAAAACAAAGTTTTTTTAAATTCTATATTTAAAAATATTAAAATAAATAATCATTTACATTAAACATGTATTTTTATAAAATATAGATATTGATTTTTAAGTGCATTATTGAATCATATACAAAACATAAATTACGATGAAATTATAATTAGGTTTATGATTATATTTAAAAATATTAAAACAAAAGTCAAGAAATCTAAAGGATAAGTATGTTAGATATTACTATATTTTAGATCTAAAATATTGAAATAAATAATTGTACACATTAAATATGTATTTTTCTAAAGTATGGACATGGGATTTTATAAAGTATGTACGACTTCCACATTTCATACTTAGCCACTTTTTTGGATCACGGGTTCTCAGGCTAGCTGGCTCAAAATTGTCTTTATATTGTTCGGTGTCCTACAAACAACACCTAGAGTTCTGCAATATACAAATTGACAGGTAAACCGTCGACTCGCAGGTTCAAGATTGTGATTGTTGACGGATGGTGATCCCTATCAACTATCTAACATTATCTAAAAACAGTATTTCCAAATATTAAATTATTAATATTGTACAATTTAATTACACAAAATTATTAAAGTATGTTAAATCTCTTATTTTAAAAAAATTGAAGTAAACAAAACAAAGCTTTTTTATATTCTATATTTAAAAATATTAAAATGAATAATCATTCACATTAAACTAATGTATTTTTATAGAATATACATATTAATTTTTAAGTGCATTATTAAATCATACACAAAACATAAATTAAGAAGAAATTATAATTAGGTTTATGATTATATTTAAAAATATTAAAATAAAAGTCAAGAAATCTAAAGGATAAATACGTTAGATATTACTAAATTTTAGATTTAAAATATTGAAATAAATAATTATACACATTAAATATGTACTTTTATAAAGTATGGACATGGGATTTTATAAAGTATGTACGACTTCTTCATTCCATACTTAGCCACTTTTTGGATCGCGGGTTCTTGGGCCAGCGGGCTCAAAATTGAGCATCTATTGTTCTGTGTCCTCCAAACAACACACGAAATTTCGCGATATACAAATTGATAGGTGGACTCCCGAGCTAGTGGGCTCAAGATTGCGATTGTTGACGGATGGTGATCCCTATCAAGTATCTACCATTATTTCTAAATATTAAATATTGATATTGTACAATTTAATTACATAAAATTATTAAATGATATTAAATCTCTTATTTAAAAAAAATTGAAGTAAACAAAACAAAGCTTTTTTAAATTCTATATTTAAAAATATTAAAGTAAATAATCATTTACATTAAACATGTATTTTTATAAAATATAGATATTAATTTTTAAGTGCATTATTGAATCATATACTAAACATAAATTAAAATGAAATTATAATTAGGTTTATGATTATTTTTAAAAATATTAAAATAAAATTCAAGAAATCTAAAGGATAAGTACGTTAGATATTACTCAATTTTAGATTTAAAATATTGAAATAAATAATTATACACATTAAATATGTACTTTTATAAAGTATGGACATGGGATTTTATAAAGCATGTACGGATTCCTCATTCCATCTCAACCCTGCAAAGTGCAAGAACAGGTCTAACTGCCCAAATTCACTACAGACAAGATTGTATCCAAAAATCGGAGGAAAATGTATTATAACACGCCTGTTAAGTAAACATTTAAGGCTGTGAGGCCTGTTAAGTAAACATTTAAGGTTGTCAGAACCGTCCAAGAGCCTCGGGTTGTGTAAACATTTAAGAAAGAATGTGTGTGGCAGACCTGTTTACGTACGTTAAGTACTTAATAACAATAACAATAATATTAATAATAATAACAATAGTACAACAAACATAAAAATATTTATAATTAACGAAACTTAGGATAAATTTAGATATCAGAAAATGCTAAGACAAACATTCAAACTAATGCTAGCATTAATCCACCTTCAAGCAATGCATACGAAAATGTATGCATGTTGATCTTGAATTAAAACATGAATTAAAACATTGGGAATAGCAAAGCCGGCAATAAGACTTCGAATCTATTCTCCAATGAGATGATGACATATAACATTTTTTTATTATATAAAAAATAATGTTTTTAGTTCTATAGTACGAACAATAGAAATGGTGCGAAAATTTATAGTCAAAGGGCATATTAATATGAAGTCAACGAATTATCGATTGATATAGTCCGTCTATGTCTTCGACATGGACTAATAATGGGGTGTCAAGATACAATTCCATTTTGTGGATTTTTTCTCTTATTATGAGTCTTTGGTCATAATGTTTCCAAGTTGAGAATATGTTTTTTTTCATGTCTTATTGTTAAAGTTTTTCTAATTAACTATTTGTGTTCTTCTTGAGTTTTTGGTTTTGGGTGGGCATGGGGCAAATATAAGAGAAATGTATTTTTGGTTTTGGGTGGGGGTCGGGAAAATATAAGAGAAATGTATAATACATTTCTCTTATATTTGCTCCACCCCCACCCATACATTTCTCTTCTATTTGCTCCACCCTCACCCATACATTTCTTTTCTATTTGCCCCTCACCCTCACCCTCATATGACATATATGTTATATGTATTACATATAAGTTTTTCTAATTAATTATTTGTGTTCTTCTTGAGTTTTTGGTTATGAAAGTTGCTTCTTCTTTTTTTCCTTAACTTCTTTTGACTTGTTATGAGTAGTATCCTTTAACTAAATATAATAAGAAAAATTAATACATCTAGTCTATGAAAATATAACTAGAGCATAAATTATAACCATAATTTAAACACTATAATAGATATGTGCATTAAATCAAAACATTAAAAAAATAACTTCTCAAAGTCAAGAATGCAAAAAACTTAATCTAATGTACATAAGATACAAATACCACTTGTTATAGCAAAGACAATAAAGATCTTATTGTATTATAGTTATTATACCTGTCGATAGGCATGGTATATAGCATTGAGTTAGTGTTGCCTAACTATTAATCAATGGTTGACCATAAAATATGTATCCATTTTACCAAAGTTTTGATAAATAATATTTTTAGTAAAATTTTAAATGTGATTTATCTCATCTCTTATTGGCCAAAGACTTTAAAGTCTTATTGCAGCCTTCACTCCTTCCAATGCAATTGTAATGTTATTTATTATGTTGTAGACTTTTATGAATAAAAGTGGATACATTCAATAATATTAAAATAGTATTAAATATCTCTTTTTATGTTTTTAGCTCTTTACATTTCATTGTCCATCTATCAAAGCAAAGGAACATGGAGTGTAATATTCACTTCCTTTGAAGAAGCTTAATTGTAATAAATTAATTTATATTAATTTCTAAATAATAAAAAAATATTATTTATTTTCTTTTGTTTACCAAAAATGTGTTGAGTTTTTCTATAGTTTTAGATTAAATATTAAATTTTATTATTTTTTTAAATACTTATATTTATTTATTTGTTATGTTATTGGCAAATAAAATTGAGGTCTTATTGCACATTTACTGCGCCCTCTCGAGAGTAATAAAAAAAAATTAATGTTTCATGTTTTATTAAAAAACATACTGTCAGTATAAGCTAGGCTTAGCAAGTTACATAATTGCTCCTGCAATCCATGCACTTGAGTGGAAAAAACTTTTAATGTTTCATTAAAAAAAGCTTACTATTGACAAAATAAATATTTATAACTTCATTTTAAATCAAAATAAAATTAAATTTAAAGTTTGAATAATCTACAAATTTCATATTTTTACTACAAATTTATTTAAATAACATTTTCATTTTATATTCATATCTTACTATGTGAATATAATTGTAGATACCATTAGCAATATATTATCTATACTATATTTAAAACATTTTAATTTCTTACTATGAATTACTCTCTTGCATTGTTTTCATGTATTCAAACTTCGGCAGGTATTTGCTACCATGTAGCCTTGTTTATAATGTGATACGAATGTCTCACTCAATTGCATGTTGTTATGCAATAGCATCCAATAAATATAATCTCATTAAGACATTATAATATAATTTGGGTGCACATGTGGGCCCCCAAACATGCATAAGTACAACATAAAATCCTAAAATTGTTCATAGAAAGAACATGTACACACAATCAATAGATAAAATACATAGCAAGATCCATAAATCAAGGGTGTGAAGGGCCTTCAACTCTAGTGCAAACATCCCAGCTCAACAATATTCATCCCTTAAATGATATTGTCCTAAAACATGTGTGTCTTACACTATTTGGCTCTAAAAAGAATGAAGCGAGGAAAGGAGTCTTGAAGTATTGTTGCGGTAGAAATATGCTATAAATGATGTGAATGAGTTGGCACAAGAAGTTTGAAGTCATAAACGAATTGATATATGCAACATGAAATTGTTGAAGCTAAAGGGGTTGTCATGCAGAATCAAAACTAAAACCAATTGTTGTCTCAATACAAGAACACATTTGCAAAGATAAAATATAATTGAAATTTGTTGAATCTCCAGTGATTGCAACATTGAAGTTAACACAAAACAAGGCCAATTAAATTTGAAAAAAACTAAATAGTGTGTTGAGTTGGGTAGTCATGAAGGAAAACAATTGATAACTGTAAGATGGATTTTGAAAACATTCCTCATCTCTATTACACTCTTCAAACTTTGAACATTAAGTTGCATGCCTGCCATCAACTATAATGTAATTGTGATGCAAAGTTGAAAAAATCTACTACTAGAACAAAATAATATTCAAAATTGGTTGGGGTGCATGATCCAAAATGGATCACTATATAAGTTTTCATCTATTTTGGTACTTTCTAAGTGGAAAATTGGATATATTAACTTGTACAACTTGGTGTCCCCCAAGTCGTTCCCTCTCACATGGTGACCAAATGTGGGGGCATAATGTATAGGAGCACCTTGCACCACTCTAGGCAAAGGGGGGGCGGGGGTACCCTCAAATGTCCTAAACTTATTATTCCCACCTATCACATAACAACAACTCTTATCTATGAAGAACATACTGGTTTTGTTACAAGGGAAGGATGGTGCATGGTGGTTCCTCTATAATTTATTTCAAACAAAATAAAAGGACGTTAGGTTATAGTTTTGGGGTGACCAGGAAGCCAAAAAATAGGGCGATTTAATAGGTTTCAAGAATATAAATGATCTTTTGAACCAGAGACACCGTAATCTTATTCTACTTGATAAATAAATCACTGAAAAACAACAAATATGAGCTTAGGAGTAGTCCTAAACTCCTTTCCTAACACATATTCATTAGAAAAAAAACAAATGGCAAGGAAAGCATAGATCCATCGGTTTATTCAACACCATGAAAAATAAAATAAAAATAAAGAGGGAAACATTGATAACTTTCTTTAATCAAAAAGCTACAACCTAGTCTAAAAGCATAGTACATAGAGAAATTTTATGTGTTCCATCATACAAAGGTAGCTCTCTGATATTACAAAAGGAAGCTTGCAACATATTAAAATACATACATGGTAGACCTACATGTGACATGTTTCACATAGACACCTAAAATCCAAATAATGCCAAAATACATAATAATTTAAGGAAAACATGCAGAATATCAATGTCATCCTAACCATCATCAGTATGGGGAGAAATTTCTCTTCAATTTCCATTTGGTCCTACAGCTGATGGACAATTTGTCTTCTTTTGAGCCTAGCTTGGACCAAATTCTTTGTATCCTTTGATAGACTTTTCAATTACCTTCTAATTAAATCAGGAATAAAATGAATATTTGTACATTTAATTATCAATCCAGGGTTCGTATGGAACTTGCAAACTGTCATGCACAATCTATGCAAGAGTAATGCTATTTTGGCTAAGGTGTTGTAGTGCTTTTAATGTCACAGATTCAATATTCATAATACTTTAACTAAGTAACCAAGCTATGTTATGGTCTTAGTTACGGAAAAGTGAAGATCACACTTGCAAGGAATTGAAATCACACCTGCGAAAATTGAAATCACACTTGCAAAAATTAAAAATCACACTTGCGGAAATTGAAATCACACTTGCATAAATTGAGAATCACACTTACGAAAATAGAAATCACTCTTGTAGAAATTTAAAATCACACTTGTGGAATTTAAAGAACAATTACAGGAATTGAAACTATGTTATGATCTATTGGTGGATTCCTTACTTATAATGAAGATCTTGGATTATTGAAACAATTTAAGTGTTTGTTCATTCAATATCAACCCCAATCTATTGAAGGTTATAACTTTCAGAAAGAAAGAAAAATAAAGTGCATCTACAAGCAAAGTTGCAACAATGAAGTTGTAGCATGAAAAGAGTCGCAACTACTGGAGTTGTAGCAACGCGAGTTGCAGCAACGAAACTCTACTTGTCAAGACACAAGTTGTAGCAATGTAATTCTTTTATGACCGAAGATGTAAAGATGTGAATTGTAGTAATGTGACGACAAAAGTTGTAAATATACAAGTTGCAACAATGGAACTAGAAGATCGTAACCTCATAGAAAACTGAAGCGATAACTGAGTTGCAAATTAAAACCATAAAATTAAATCACGCATGAATCACAACATTGTTTCAGGAATCTAGAATTGTATCAAACCGAGAGATTGAATAATCACTGAAGAAATCAAACCATGCTATGAATCTGGAATGACATCAAATCGGAAAACATCTACAACGTGTGAATAATTCTACAAATCTAGAGTTACAATAATGAGAAGCAAATAACGATGAAATAAATTGAACATAATTAAAATGTTAATCTCTAATCCTTTTGTTATAGGAAGTACTTGACTAAGGAGGGGGGCCTACTATTGGAATATTGAGAGGGGGGTGAATCAGTATGAGAACTTTTTACCACTTTCAATCACAATATATATACTTCAACTTTATCATCAATATTTCATTTATGATTTCATTCAATGAGCATATAACCATAAGCAATACCATTCAACAATATCACATCAAATATACAATATACCATAAGGTAATATTTCCATAGGGCGTAGTTCCAGAGGTCATAGTTCCAAAGGTCAAAGTTGTAGAGGGAGTAGTTCCAGAGGTCATAGTTTCATAGGTCATAGTTCTTGGGGTCATAGTTCCAGAGGTCATAGTTCCATAGGTCATAGTTGTTGGGGTCATAGTTCCATAAGTCATATTTGTTGGTGTCATAGTTCCAGAGGTCAAAGTTCCTAGGGCCATATTTCCAGAGGTCATAGTTCTAGAGGTCAATATTCCACAGGTCATGGTTCCATAGGTCCAAATTCCTTGGATCATAGTTCCATAGGTTAAAGTTACACATGTCATAGTTCCAAAGTTCCATAGTGACCCTGGGAACTATGACTTGTGGAACTATGACCTCTAGAGATTTGACCTATAGAACTATGACCTATGGAACTATGACCTATGGAACTATGAACCTTGGAAATATGATATGTGGAAATATGACCTCTGGAAATGTGACCTATGGAACTTTGACCTCTAAAACTATGACCATGGGAACTTTGAGCCTAGGAACTATGACCTGTGGAATGACGTCTGGTGTTGTCCAAGGTTTTCTCCCCCTTTCCTCCAATAATTTTCATTGGTTTTGATCATATACTTGCTTGGGGATAGAATAAAAAAGATTAGGTTTTTTGTTATTTATATTTATGTGTGAAATGAGTGTGGAACATAAATATCCATCCATTACTAAGAAATTAACATGGATCAAATTTAAAGCTTGTAGATTCCAAGAGCAATTGGACAAAGACTGGCTTCATTTTTACAGCATCATGTGGTTGGTATCAAGCTCGTGGTTTTCTATTTGATAATGGTTCATCATTCTTTGAATGTCTCACTAGTTAGAGAATTCTCACAATTTGATATTCCTCACACTTGATAAAAATAGAAAGTGACAGTTCATCCCCATGCCTTTCAAGATTGCTAACATTTCAATTAAAAGTTCATCTATCTTGTCTAAGATGGTTGGATTCTTTGATTCCTTTAATATGAAGGAGGCTGAAGCATGCAAGGGTTTTGATCCTAAAGGTGTTTTCATGGCTCCAATGCATGGGGGATATCAGTGTGTGAAGACATGGCCCTAGGAACTATGACTTATAGAAATATGACCCCAAGAACTATGACCTTTGGAACTATGCCCTCTGGAACTATAACCATGGGAGCTATTACCCCAAGAACTATGACCTCTGGAACTATGACTTCAGGAACTATGACATGTGGAACTATGAACTCTAGAACTATGCCCTCTATAACTTTGACCTATGGAACTATGATCCCAAAAACTATGAACCATGGAGCTATGACCTCTGGAACTATGACCCATGGAGCTTTGACCTCTGGAACTATGACGTTTGGAAATTTGACCTTAAGAACTATGACCTTGGGAAAATTTGACCTCGAGAAATTTAACCTCAAGAACTTTGACCTCCGGAACTATGACCTGTGGAACTATGACCCTAGGAACTATGACCTCTAGAACTATGACTTGTGGAACTATGACCTATGGAACTATGACCTTTGGAACTACGCCCTTTGGAACTTTAACCTCTGGAACTATGACCCTAGAAATTATGATCCATGGAACTATGACCCGTGGAACATTGACCTCTGGAACTATGACTTTGGGAAATTTGACCTCGGGAACTATGACCTCATGAAATTTGACCTTGGGAACTTTGACCTATGGAACTATGACCTATGGAACTATGACCCCAGGAACTATGACCCCAGGAGCTATGACCTCTAGAATTATGACCACAAGAACGATGACCTCTGGAACTTTGACCCCTGGAACTATCACCTCTGGAACTATGACTTGTGGAACTATGACCTGTGGAACTATGACCTATGGAATGACCTCTAGAACTATGCCATCTAGAACTATGACATGTAGAACTATGACGCGTAGAACTATGAACTCTGGAAGTATGACCCCTGGAACTATGACCCCTCTATAATTAGTTAATAATAATTATTAATTATTAATTATCTAATTAATACTGATTAAATTATATAATTAGTACTAACTACATAATAATTAGAATTAATTAGAGGCTAGGAATAAGAATAACTGAAAATCAATTGAAAATCGTGGATTTAGGATGATTAAATTGAAAATTATGGATTTAGGATGATAATATTTTTAATGATTAGAGATTGGAATGATGATCCTCGATCCCCTGCCAATGTCATAAACTTATCCTCCTTTATTTTGGATCCCCCCTCCCTTCACCTTTTAGAGAAAGGATTTAATTTTACCCTAGCTCCTCAACATATTCCCATCGAATATATTAATATCTCAATATAATATGTAACCCGTAGGTCATAATTCTAGAGGTCATTCCATAGGTCATAGTTACAAAGGGCATAGTTACATAGGGCATAGTTCCAGAGGGAATAGTTCTAGAGGGTGTATTTACAAAGGGTGTAGTTCCAGAGGTCATTGTTCTAGAGGTCATAGTTCCTAGGGTCATAGTTCCTGGGGTCAAAGTTCCATAGGTCATAGTTCCACAAGTCATAGTTCTACAGGCCATAGTTCCATAGTTCTTTGTTCCAAAGGTAAAATTTCTAGAGGTCATATTTCCTAGGGTCAAAGTTCCAAAGGTCATAGTTCCTAGGGTCATAATTCCAGAGGTTATTCCATAGGTTATAGATCCTAAGGTCAAATTTCCCAAGGTCATAGTTCCAGAGG
The DNA here is from genome assembly GCA_009831015.1 of Picea engelmannii. Lineage (NCBI taxonomy): Eukaryota > Viridiplantae > Streptophyta > Pinopsida > Pinales > Pinaceae > Picea > Picea engelmannii. The sequence goes on along the minus strand of ML777053.1, from coordinate 135,213 downwards.
TCAAAGTTCTGTGGGTCATAGTTCTACGATTCATAGTTTATGGGGTCATATTTCTAGAGGGCATGGTTCTAGAGGTCATAGTTCTATGAGTCATAGTTTATGGGGTCATAGTTCTAGAGGGCATGGTTCCAGAGGTCATTCCATAGGTCATAGTTCTAGAGGTCATTCCATAGGTCATAGTTCCCAGGGGTCAAAGTTCCATAGGTCATAGTTCCACAGGTCATAGTTCCATGGGTAATAGTTCTAGAGGTGATAGTTCCAAGGGTCAAAGCTCAAAAGGTCATAGTTCCTGGGGTCATAGTTCCAAAGGTCATAGTTCCAGAGATCAAATTTCCCAAGGTCAAATTTCATGAGGTCATAGTTCTTGAGGTCAAATTTCCCAAGGTCATAGTTCCATAGGTCAATGTTCCACGTGTCATAGTTCGATAGGTCATAGTTCCACGGATCATAATTCCTAGGGTCATAGTTCCAGAGGTTAAAGTTTCAAAGGGCGTAGTTCCACAAGTCATAGTTCCATAGATCATAGTTCCACATGTCATATTTCCATAAGTGATAGTTCCAGAGGTTAAATTTTTCTAGGGCTATGTTCCTGAGGTCATAGTTCCTAAGGTCAAATTTTTTATGGTCATAGTTCCAAAGGTCAAAGTTCCAGAGGTCATAGTTCTTGTTATCATAATTTCATAGGTCATAGTTCCAGAGTTCATTCCATAGGCCATAGTTCCAAATGGTGTAGTTCCATAAGATATAGTTAGAGAGGTCATATTTCCTGGGGTCATAGTTCTTGGCGTCATATTTCCAGAGGTCATAGTTCCAGAGGTCATAGTTCTAGAGTTCAAAGTTCTAGAGGTCATAGTTCCTGGGGTCAAATTTCCAGAGGTCATAGTTCCTAGAGTCATAGTTCTAAAGTTCATTCCACAGGTCATAGTTCTAGAGGTCAAAGTTCCAGAGGTCACTAAAACATAAGTTCATAATTTTACAAATCACATTTCCAAGGCTCATAGTTCTAGACGTCAAAGTTCGAGAGGTCATTGTTCCAGAGGTCTGTTGGATTACTGAGAGGGGGGGTGAATCAGTAATAGAGCAATTATAATCCTTTTTAACCAAATAATCCAAGTGTTATATCAATGTAGAATTATCATCCAATAATGAGCAATGAGAAAATGAACAATCATACACATACACAGTACACCAATGTTTTATGTGGAAACCCAAAGCAGGAGAAAACCACATAATGTTTTTTCTTATATATCTTCAAGAATTACATTCATTGGAAGCACCAACTTCCTTTCTTTTCTCGCTGCAACTGGAAGGAGGCTCCAACCCCCTAGTTTCTTAGGCTACAACCCGAGGGAAGCTCCAACTCCCCAATTCTCTAGCTAAAACTAGAAGGAGGCTACAACCCCGTATGTTCTCTGGCTACAACTGGAAGGTGGCTACAACCACCTGTCATTGCCTTGTCCAACCGCCCTGAAGTAGAAGTAGAATGATGGAACCACTGTCACACTATCACTGTGAGATATACCACTATAAACCTATACCAATAAACATGAACCATGTATCAACCTATACCTCAACCTGTAATCAACCTGTACCATAAACAAGTGCATCAACCATGCACCAACATGTACCAAACAACATGTAATCAACATGTACCATAAACAAGTGCATCCAACCATGTACCAAGTATGTACCAATCATGTGTCAACTACTCATCAACTATGACTCATCAATATGTACCAACATCATCAACTATACACCTCATCTATGTGCCAACTCATCAACTACTTGTCTCAACCATGTACCCAACATGTACCTTAACCAAAAGACCTCATCAATTTCATCATCCAAATATGATTTATAACTCTGTAATAGACCTAGTGTATATAATTACATACCTACGCACCTTCCTTAACTTTAACAACAAGAGACTAGCATTTTCATCAAACTTTTCTTTACTCTCACATGATTAGTTTTGGATTAGTCAACAACCCTAACTTGAAATAATCATAATTGTGTACCTATAATGAATAAAGATCTGAAACTACTACAAAATGTTCTTTAGTGTGTTTTATTCAATTTCTCAAGGTGTCACTACTTGAAACCTCTCAAAAAAGGAGTTATAGCAAAAATGGCATACCTTGTTGAATTTTGGCTTATTCTAGAGAGTGACCTTGTAGAGCATGCCCTGCATGGAATATTTGTTGAATCGATATGAAACTATTACAAAAAATAACATATATTTTACTCTAACCAACACATTTTGTATTAATGAATGTGGATCTGTTATGAATAAGTTATGACGTTTTTACCCGAAACACCTATTTTAGACTAGTTCCAGGACTAGCCAAAAAACTTATTTTCCACGGAGTGTAATTCCAAAAATACAACGACCCACAAGATGAATTTATTACCACGGATAATTGGATATGTTTCCTCAATGGTATAGCAATTTCACGGTCTAAATCATTCTAGAAAAAAAATTATTGTGAAAATGGTGAGATGACCTGTAAATAACATACCTTAGAAAACATCATCAAAAGAATTTATCCTCCCTTGAATTCTGGGCTTATTTTCTTCACCTTCCTTCTGAAATTCGGCTTTGATATACTTTGGTTACCTCAGACACCTATAGATATTAAATATTCTCAAGTGTGATCTAAAATGAGAGAGCCTTGTCTCTTATTTATACTCTCCAAGTAGCTTCCTTAAAAACATCTTCTAGGTCACTTTGCCCACTTTCCTTATTTTAGGGTTAACCCACTTCTAATTTTTCCATTAAATTTATTATTTAAATAATTTATTTTGTATTCACTTTGAATTATAGTGCACTCATCACTTCACTTTATTATTTACCTTCTAAAACCTCCTAAAGCACTTTGACTACTTTGACCTTTTGGGGCTTCTAGATGACATATGAGGGTCCTCCAACTTCGTAAGGCCATAAATCTCAAACCGTGAGAAGTTATGTGACATTCCACATACCACCATGAATGGAATGACATGTAATATCCATATATAATAGTATTACCTTCAAATATATCAAAACTCATACCATTATCCATCAAACAAACTTGGGTCCATTACCCAAACCAGGGTTCTCCAACTTCTCATGGCCATAACTCTCTAACCGTGAGGATTTATGTGACGCTCCACATACCACCGGAAATGGAATGAAAAGAACTATAAATCTAGGATAGTTTCACTGAAAAATTCACTTAGCTTCATCTCATTATTCCACAAATAATCATGGATTCTTTAACCATACTTCTAGGATAACTCAATTCGCAAAGCGTCTTCCCGTGAGTGATTTCACCATAAGGGGACCACTTTGGAGTTCATCCATTTGTACTTATTATCAACCATGACAAGACAATAATGAGTCATCTTTAAATCAAACAAACTTGGGTCCATTACCCAAACATTTGTGCTACCGAGCTTTCTTCAAGGGTTGACATCAATGACAACCAACCTTAATCAACAATCTCCCCCTTTGGCATTGATGGAAACACTCTGATGAAAAAATGAAATTATGTCATGCAATATTGAATTCATATCACTCATGCTCCCCCTGGAAACATGTCTTTGTCCTCTACATCTCTGTGACCATTGCTCCCCCTGAAACTATGCCTTTGTCCTCTGCATCTGATGAATCTCTCCCCCTTTGTCATCAATGGCAAAGGTATATTTCCATCTGGGACTGCTCCCCCTGAATGAACTGTCCTCTTTATGGTGCTTCCTCGTGTACATCTAAGACATATAATATAAGCATTCAAAAGCATTCATTTTGGAGTAGAAATAAATCCGAGTCTCTGGCAAAGATACTCAAAGGCTTCCTGTGGAAGTGGTTTTGTATAGATGTCTTCCACTTGTTCTTTTGTGCCCGCATACTCAACTCTGATGTTATTTTTTATAACCTACTCCTGTAGAAAGTGATACTTGATTGGAATGTGCTTCTTCTTGGAGTGCATCACCGGGTTCTTTGAGATACTGATGGCGCTTGTATTATCACAATAGATTGGAATGGGCTCATCATACTCAACCTATATATTTGTCAGAGTTTGTTGCATCCAAAGAACCTATGTACAACATGATGTTGCTGCAATATACTCTGCCTCGGTTGTAGATAAATATATTGATGATTGTTTCTTGCTTAGCCATGATACTAAACACTCACCCAAGTAGAACGTTGCTCCATTGGTGCTTCGTCAGTCATCAATACAACCTATCCAATCTACATCTGTGTAGGCAATAAGTGATAGATTTTTTCCTTTTTGGATACCATAATCCAAACTCGTATGTTCCTTTGAGATATCTGAAAATCCTCTTCACTGCTAATACATGTGATTCCTTTGGTGTTGCTTGAAATCATGCCACCTGTCCAACTACCTGCATTACATCTGGTCTGGATGCTGTCACATATATTAGGCTACCAATCATTGACCTGTATTGCCTATGATCTATAGACTTTGAATCATCATCTTTTCTCAACTTGCAACAGGTTTGCATGGGAGTGATAATTGGTTTGCAATCTTCCATTCCGAACCTCTTTAGCATTTCTCTGATATACTTGGTTTGAGAAATAAAAATTCGTTGGTTTCTTTAACGTATCTGAAGTCCCATAAAGAAGGATAGTTCTCCAAGTAACGACATTTCAAATTCATTCTGCATATCCTTTGCAAATTTATGGCTTAACTTGTCATCATCACTACCAAAAATAATATCATCAACATAAAATTCAATTAATAAAATATTACCTTAACTTACCTTGATGTAGAGGTTGTTGTCTGCACTTCCTTTTCTGAACCCTGCTTGTTGTAGATACTTATCAAGTCTAGAGTACCATGCTCTAGGAGCCTATTTTAGACCATACAAGGCCTTCTTTCATTTACACACATAATCTGCGTTCTCTGACAACTAAAATCCTTCTGGTTGTTCAATGTAGACTTCTTCTTCAAGTTCCCCATTCAGAAAAGTCGATTTCAGGTCCATCTGATACACTTTAATATTTTTGGAGAATGCATAAGCTAAAAGCAAACAGATTGCTTCCATTCTGGCAACTGGGGCAAATGTCTCTTCAAAGACGATTCCTTCAATCTATGCATATCCTTTACATACCAATCTAGATTTGTTCCTTGTAACCTGTCTATCTTCATTCAATTTATTGCTGAAAACCCATTTTGTGTCGATCACATTCTTATTCTTTGGTCTTGAAACCAATTCCCAAGTGTCATTTTTCTCTATTTGATCCAATTCTTCATCCATGGCCTTATTCCAAAATTCATCATTGTTGGCTTCTTAACAACAGTTTGGTTCAATTGTAGATAAGAGTGTTAGGTGTGCTTGTTCTAGTGAATGGATTCTTCTTCTAATCTCAACTCCTGCATATTTATTTCCGATAATTTGATCTGAAGGATGATTCTTCTGTACTCATCTGCTAAGTGTCTTTGGAGACACTTGTTGAACTTGCTCTTATGCTCCTGTCAGATTCTCTTCATCTTCCTCTTCTACTTCTTTTTCATCTTCTGCTTCTTCTTCGAAAGGTTGTTCCATTGATTCATTTTCTTCTTCCTTTAATTCTGGTATGCATGTTTCATCAATTGTTACGTTGATGATTTCTACAACTTTGTTCAATCTCAGATTGTAACACTTGTATGATTTCCTTGTACTTGAGTAACCAACAAGTACTCCTTTGTCCACACGAGAGTTAAAATTTCTCATTCTGCCATCTTCTCTTTTGATGTAGCATTTGCTTCTAAAAACTCTGAAGTGCTTCACATTTGTTGGTCTTCCTTTCCATAGCTCGTACGGAGTTTTGTCAGCATTGTTTCTGAGCATTACTCTGTTTTGAATGTGAACTGTTGTATGCACTGCCTGTGTCCAAAATATATCTGTCAATTTGGAATCCATTAGCATTATTCGAGCCATTTCTTGTATTGTCCTATTCTTTCTTTCAACAACTCCATTCTGTTGAGGTGTCCTAGAAATGGAGAATTGTTTTTTTATTCCATGACTGCTACAGTAGTCCATAAATTCCTTTGAACTCAACTCTTCTCCATTATCAGATCTCAAGCATTTGATTTTTGAATCCATTTCATTTTCAACAATTTCCTTGTAGATCTTAAAGTTTTCAAAAGCTTCTGACTTATTCTTGAGAAAGAAAACTACAGTCATTCTTGTATAATCATCAACTAATAACATAAAGTATTTCTCACCTTTTAAACCCTTTGTTGTAGTTGTTCCAACTAGATCAGTGTGCACAATTTACAGTGGTCTTATCGTTGAATATTCATTTGATTTGAACCTGGTCTTTGTTTTCTTTCATTGTTGACAATGCTTGCATAATGTGTTGGTTGGTTTCGTGATCTGGGGAATTTCAATGATTGCTTCTCTTTTGTTGACTTTGACAAGGTTATCAAAATGTATGTGACCCATTCTTCTGTGCCATAGCCAAATTTCATCTTCATTTCCTAGACAACACTTTTCATTTCCAATTTCACTTAACACATATATGTTACTTGAAGTTCTTGTAGTTGTAGCAATCAATTTTCCTGAACCTTCTTTTCTTATCTCGCACTTTTGTAAATCGAAAGTAACTTTATGACCTTGGTCATACATTTGACTCACACTTATAATATTATGTTTCATATCTTCTACTAGTAGAACATTTTCTATATTTGTATTCTTGTTCCCAATTCTGATTGTGCATTTTTCAATGATTTTAGTTGAATCATCATTTCCGAAGGAGACTGATCCATCTCTTTCCTTTCTTAATGTAAGAAACCTGTCTCTGTCACCTGTCATGTGTTTTGAACAGCCATTGTCAACATACCAACCATGTTTCTTCTGCTTATCTTGTAGAGCGAGTGCATTCTCTATTTCTATATTGATTTTGCTTTCTTATCCATGTCCTCTTCTGAGTTTTATGTCTGTGACTGTTTTTATTATGTTGTGGTTCTCTAGGAGGGATTGTCATTCTACAATCTTTGGCCATGTGTCCAAAGTTGTTACATTTGTAACATTCTACTTCAATGCTCAAAGATTCAAACATGTTGTAACTTCTTCTTTGTGTTTCACTAGGCCTACTTGGATAACCCTTTTGTGTATGACTTTAAAAGTTGTTTATGTTCCTGTTGTTAGCTCTGCAATTTACAGTTTTATGTCCAAAATTATTACATGCATAACATAAACCAAAAAATATAGTTTGTTACCTGGGAGTTGAAGATCTTCTAAAAGGAGGTGCTCTTATGAATCCTTATTCTTCTTGAGGCCTATCTTTCTATTGTTGATTATGAAATCTGAATCTTCTCGGTGGAGGAGTGTCCATGTAATCTTCCTTGTATATCTTCCTATCCCCTTTGATTGTTTATGCGTAGCTTTTTGGATATGTTTTTTTCTCTGTTGTTTTGGAGCTTGATCCCTTTTTTGTCTGATTGTATCCAAGTCCGGACTTGTCAAGATGAGATTTTTGACTACTGATAATGTCATCCAAAACTTTTGAGCTATTTGGCATATTTTTCTTTTGAATATTCTTTCTTAATGTGACAATATCTACTTCCAAATTTCCAATGATCCTGTCCTTTTTTTCTAGTTGTTATTTGAGTGCTTCTTCAATACTTTTATCTTCTTCTATTTGAACCTTCAAATTTGTGATCATTTGTTCTAGTTCTTGAGTGCCTTCTTTCTTGTCTAGTTCCACTTATAGTTTCTTTTTTTTCTTCTTTTCTCTTCTGATAACTTCTATGGCACACAACAATTCTTCTTGGTAGTCAACTTCTACCTTTTCAATTTCTTCTTCGACTTCTTCATATTCTTCTTTAGCTTCTTGATATTCTTCTTCGGAGTCTTCTTTATCAAAGTCTTCTACTACCATGAATAGAACTCTTCCTGTCTCACTGTCACTGACTTCAGCTTCATCTAATGATGAGATGTCTTCTTTGGTGCATAAGCTTTTCTTGAAAACTTTCTTTGTAGTTATTTTGTCTTTATATGTTTGTTTGTCTTTTGAGTAACCTTCATCATTTATCTTTTTCTTATGAGGACATTTGTTAGAAAAATGACCAATACCATCACAATTAAAACAAATTAAAGGAAGCTTACCTCTATACCTATCGTCGGTTCCCGTGTTCAGTCTTTTGACGAAGTTGGCCACTTCTTCATCATCTTTTGATACATCATTGTTGTTGTTATGTTCTTCTTGTTGCTTTTCCTTTTGCTTTGATCTTTTGGATGCTTTGAAGGTTGCTTCTTTTACATCTGGATTTTCTTATTCAGTTCTCATTTCATATGCTGTGAAGATTCCATGCAGTTCCTCCATGCTTATTGAGTTTAGATCTGATCTTTCTTCTAGTGCTGATATCTTAGGGTCAAATCTCATAGGAAGAGATCTTAGTACATTTTGAACAATTACAAATTCTTCGATTTCTTCTCCCAATCCTATGATTGCATTCACTGTTTCATTGACTCGTAAGAAGTAGGTTGCAATATTCTCATCTTCCTTCATCTTTAGTTGTTCGAACTGACCTTTGTAAGTTTGAAGCTTTGATGCTTTGACTTTTGAATCTCCTTCATAAATATTTCAAAGCTTATCCCAAATCTCTTTAGCAGATTTACAGTGTGCAAATTTGGTGAATATTGTTTCACTGAGACCATTCAGAAGTGCATTTGTGGCTTTGGAATTATTCTGACCAAGTTTCACTTCTTTGTCATTTTTTGGTGGAACTGCGGGTGTTGTGTATCCATCTACAATTGATTTTCAAATTTCAAATCCTTGTGCTTGTATATATGTCTTCATCCTTATGCTCCAAAAAACATGCTTTTGTCCATCAAACTGTGGTATTCCATTTTTATACAATTTGTTGCTCTCCATGATCTACCTTTCAGTGGTTAAACTGATTTCTGAAGGAACCTGCTCTAATACCAATTGTTGGATTACTGAGAGGGGGGGTGAATCAGTAATAGAGCAATTATAATCCTTTTTAACCAAATAATCCAAGTGTTATATCAATGTAGAATTATCATCCAATAATAAGCAATGAACAAATGAACAATCATACACATACACAGTACACCAATGTTTTATGTGGAAACCCAAAGCGGGAGAAAACCACAAAATGCTTTTTCTTATATATCTTGAAGAATTACATTCATTGGAAGCACCAACTTCCTTTGTTTTCCAGCTGCAACTGGAAGGAGGCTCCAACCCTGTAGTTTCTCAAGATACAACCTGAAGGAAGCTCCAACTCCCCAATTCTCTGGCTACAACCAAAAGGAGGCTACAACCCCCTATGTTCTCCGGCTACAACCGAAAGGTGGCTACAACCACATGTCCTTGCCCCGTCAAACCGCCCTGAAGTAGAAGTAGAATGATAGAACCATTGTCACACTATCACTGTGAGATATACCATTGTAAATATGTACCAATAAACATGAACCATGCATCAACTTGTACCTCAACCTGTAATCAACTTGTACCATAAACAAGTGCATCAACTTGTACCTCAACCTGTAATCAACTTGTACCATAAACAAGTGCATCAGCCATGCACCAACCTGTACCAAACAACCTGTAATCAACATGTACCATAAACAAATGCATCCAACCATGTACCAAGTATATACCAATCATGTGTCAACTACTCATCAACTATGACTCATCAATATGTACCAACATCATCAACTATACACCTCATGTATGCGCCAACTCATCAATTACTTGTCTCAACCATGTACCCAACATGTACCTTAACCAAAGGCCCTCATCAATTTCATCATCCAAATATGATTTATAACTTTGTAATAGACCTGGTGTATATGATCACATAACTTCAAACCTTCCTTAACTTTAACAACAAGAGACTAGCATTTTTATCAAACTTTCCTTTAGTCTCACATGACTAGTTTTGGATTAGTCAACAACCCTAACTTGAAATAATCATAACTTTGTACCTGTAATGAATAAATATCTGAAACTGATACACAATGTTATTCAGTGTGTTTTATGCAATTCCTACAGGTTTCACTACTTGGAACCTCTCAGAAAAGGAGTTATAGAAAAAATGGCATACCTTGTTGAATTTTGGCTTATTCTAGAGAGCAACCTTGTAGAGTGTGCCCCGCACATAATGTTTGTTTAATCAATCTAAAAATATTACACATCATACTAAATAATTTAATATAACCAACACATTTGGTATTACTGAATTTGGATCTTTTATGAAGAATTTATGACGTTTTTACCCGAAACACCTATTTTAGACTAGTTTCAGGACTAACCACAAACCCTATTTTCCACGAAGTTTAACTCCAAACATACAACAACCCACAAGCTAAATTTTTTACCACAGATACTTGGATATGTTTTTTCAATAGCATAGAAATTTCACGGTTTGAATCATTCTAGAAAAAAATTTATTGCGAAAATGGTGAGATGACCTGTAAATAACATACCTTAGAAAGCATCATCAAAAGAATTTATCCTCCCTTGAATTCTGGCCTTCTTTTCTTCACCTTCCCTCTGAAATTCGGCTTAGATATCCTTTGGTTACCTCAGAAACCTATACATATTCAATATGCTCAAGTGTGATCTAAAATTAGAGAGCATTTCCTCTTATTTATACTCTCCAAGTAGCTTCCTTAAAAACATCCTCTAGGTCACTTTGTCCACTTTCCTTATTGTAGGGTTAACCCACTTCTAATTTCTCCATTAAATTTATTATTTAAATAATTTATTTTGTATTCAGTTTGAATTATAGTACACTCATCACTTCATTTTTTTATTTACCTTCTAAAATCTCTTAAACCACTTTGACTACTTTGACCTTTTGGGGCTTCTAGATGACATATGAGGATCCTCCAACTTTGTAAGGCCATAACTCTCAAATCATGAGGAGTTATGTGACATTCCACATACCACCAGAAATGGAATGACATATACTATCCGTATAGAATAGTGTTACCTGAAAATATATCAAAACTCATACCATTATCCATCGAACAAACTTGGGTTCATTACCCAAACCCGGGTTCTCCAGCTTCTCATGGCCACAACTCTCTAACCGTGAGGAGTTATGTGACATTCCACATACCATCAAAAATGGAATGAAAAGAAATATCCATATAGGATATTTTCACTAACAAATTCACTGAACTTAATCTCATTATTCCACAAATACGCATGGGTTCTCTAACCATACTTCTAGGATAACTCAATCCACAAAGCGTCTTACCGTGAGGGATTTCACCATAAGGGGACCAATTTGGAGTTCATACATTTGTACTTATTATCAACCATGACAAGAAAATAATGAGTCATATTTCAATCAAACAAACTTGGGTCCATTACCCAAACCTTTGTGTTATCGGGCTTTCTTCAAGGGTTGACATCAATGACAACCAACCTTAATCAACAATGTCATAGTTCCTGGGGTCATAGTTCCATAGGTCAAAGTTCTTGAGGTTAAAGTTTCTGAGGTCAAATTTCCCGAGGTCATAGTTATTAAGGTCAAATTTCCAAAGGTCATAGTTCGAGAGGTCAAAGCTCCATGGGTCATAGTTACAGAGGTCATAGTTCCATGGGTCAAATTTTTTGGGATCATAGTTCCAGAGTTCAAAGTTCCAGAGAGCGTAGTTCTAGAGGTCATAGTTCCACAATTCATAGTTCCTGGGGTCATAGTTCCACAGGTCATAGTTATAGAGGCCATAGTTCCTGGGGTCATAGTTTCTGGAGTCATAGCTCCACGGGTCATAGTTCTGGGGTTTATAGTTCCATAGGGCGTAGTTCCAAAGGTCATATTTCTTGGGGTCATATTTCCATAGGTCATAGTTCCTGGGGCCATGTCTCTGCACACTGATATTCCCCATGCCTTGGAGCCGTGAAAATACCTTTAGGATCAAAACCCTTGCATGCTTCATCATCCTTCATATTAAAGAAATCAAAGAATCCAACCATCTTAGACAAGATAGATGAAATTTTAATTGAAATGTTAGCAATCTTGAAAGGCATGGGGATGAACTGTCACTTTATGTTTTTATCAAGTGTGAGGAATATCAAATTGTGAGAATGCTATAACTAGTGAGACATTCAAATAATGATGAACCATTCTCAAATAGAAAACCAAGAGCTTGATACCAACCACATGATGCTGCAAAAATGAATCCATTCTTTTTCCAATTGTTCTTGGAATCTACAAGCTTTAAATTTGATGCATGCTAATTTCTTAGTAATGGATGGATATTTATGTTCCACACCATTTCAAACACAAATATAAATCACAAAAAAACTATTTTTCCTTATTCTATCCTCAGTCAAGTATATGATCAAAACCAATGAAAATTATAGAGGAAAGGGGGAGAAAACCTTGGAAAACTCCAGATGTCATTCCAGAGGTCATAGTTCCTAAGGTCAAAGTTCTCGAGGTCATACTTTTAGAGGTCAAATTTCCATAGGTCACATTTCTAGAGGTCATATTTTCATAGATCATATTTCCAAGGGTCATAGTTCCACAAGTCGTAGTTCCTAGATTCATAGTTCCAGAGGTCAAAGTTCCATAGGTCATAGTTCCAGAGGTCAAAGTTCCACATGTCATAGTTCCACAAGTCATAGTTCCTAGGGTCACTATGGACCTCTGGAACGATGATCTGTGGAACTTTAACCTCTGGAATTATGACCCCAGAAACTCAGACTTGTGGAACTATGACCTCTGGAAATATGACCTATGGAACTTTGACCTCTGGAACTATGACCGTTGGAACTATGACCTCTGGAAATTTGACCTTTGGAACTATGACCTCTGACACTATGATCTCTGGAACTATGACCTATGGAACTATGACCCCAGGAACTATGACCTATGGAACTTTGGCCCTAGGAACTTTGACCTCTGGAACTATGACACTAAAAACTGTGACTTATGGAACTATGACCTCTGGAACTATGACCCCAACAACTTTGACCTCTGTAACTATGACCTATGGAGCTATGACCCCAAGAACTATGACATGTGAAACTACGATCTCTGGAACTACTCCCTCTACAACTTTGACCTTTGGAACTATGACCTGTGGAACTATGACCCCAGTAACTATGACCTATGGAACTATGACCTTTGGAACTATGCCCTCTAGAACTATGACCTTATGGTGTACTGTGTATTTGATATGATATTGTTGAATGATACTGCTTATGGTTATCTGCTCATTGAATGAAATCATAAATGAAATATTGATGATAAAGTTGAAGTATATATATTGTGATTTAAAGTGGTAAAAAGTTCTCATATTAATTCACCCCCCTCTCAGTATTCCAATAGTAGACCCCCCTCCTTAGTCAAGTACTTCCTGTAACAATAGGATTAGAGATTAGCATTTTAATTATGTTCAGTTTATTTCATCATTATTTGCTTTTCATTATTGTAACTCTAGATTTGTAGCATTATTCACACGTTGTAGACGTTTTCTGATTTGTTTCCATTCCAGATCCATAGCATGGTTTTATTGCTTCAGTTATTATTCTATCTCTCGGTTTGATACAATTCTAGATTCATGAAACAATGTTGTGATTCATGTGTGATTTAATTTTCTAGTTTTAATTTGCAACTCAATTATCACTTCAGTTTTCTATGAGGTTACGATATTCTAGCTCCATTGTTGCAACTCGTATATTTATATCTTCCGTCATCACAATACTACAGTTCGCATCTTTACAACTTCTGTCATAACAAAATTTCATTGTTGCAACTCATGTCTTGACAAGTAGAGTTTCGTTGCTGCAACTCGTGTTGCTGCAACTCCAGTGGTTGAGACTCTTTTTGTGCTAAAACATCATTGTTGCAACTTATGTTGTTGCAATTTTTTTTGTAGATGCACTTTATTTTGATTTCTTCCCGATAGTTATAACCTTCAATAGATTGGGATTGATATTGAATGAACAAACACTTAAATTGTTGCAACAATCCAAGATCTTCATTATACGTAAGGAAGCCACCAATAGATCATAGCATAGTTTCAATTCCTGCAAGTGTTCTTTAAATTCCACAAGTGTGATTTTTAATTTCTACAAGTGTGATTTCTATTTTTGTACGTGTGATTCTCAATTTATGCAAGTGTGATTTCAATTTCCGCAAGTGTGATTTTTAATTTTTGCAAGTGTGATTTCAATTTTTGTGTGTGTGATTTTAATTTCTGCAAGAGTGATTTCAATTCCATGCAAGTGTGCTCTTCACTTTTCTGTAACTAAGGCCATAGCATAACTTGGTTACTTAGTTAAATTATTGTGAATCTTGAATATGTGACATTAAAAGTGCTACAACGCCTTAGCCAAAGTAGCATTACTCCTGCATAGATTATATATGATAGTTTGCAAGTTCCATATGAACCCTGGATTGATATCTAAATGTACAACTCTTCATTTTTTTCCTGATTTAATTAGAAGGTAATTGAAAAGTTTGTCAAAGGCTACAAAGAATTTGGTCCAAGCTAGGCTCAAAAGAAGACAAATTGTCCATCAGCTGCAGGACCAAATGGAAATTGAAGAGGAAATTTCTCTCCATACTGATGATGATCAGGATGAAGTTGATATTCTCCATGTTTTCCTTTAATTATTTTGTATTTTGGTGTTATTTAGCTTTTAGGTGTCTATGTGAAACGAGTCACATGTAGGTGTACTGGGAACGTCTATCTTTTAATATGTTGCAAGCTTCTTTTTGTAATCTCAGAGAGCTACCTTTGTATGATGGAACACAAAATTTCTCTATCTACTATGTTTTTAGCCGAGGTTGTATCTTTTTGATATGTGTGTGTGTGTGTGTGTGTGTGTGTGGGTTTGTTGTGTAATCAAAATTAAGGTTATTAGGACTAGTGAAATAATTGATTCAAGAAAGTTATTAGTGTTTCCCTCTTTATTTTTTTATCTTGCATGGTGTTGAATAAACCGATGGATCTATGCTTTCCTTGCCATTTGTATTTTTCTAATGAATATGTATTAGGAAAGGAGTTTAGGACTCCTCCTAAGCTCATATTTGTTGTTTTTCAGTGAGTTATTTGTCAAGTAGAATAAGATTATGGTATCCATGGTTCAGAAGATAATTTGTATGCCTGAAACCTATTAAACCCCCCTATTGTTTGGCTTCTTAGTCACCCCCAAATTATAACCTAACATCTTTTTATTTTGTTTGAAATAAATTGGAGAGGAAACAACATGCACCATCCTTCCCTTGCAACAAAACCAGCATGAGCTTCATAGATAAGAGTTGTTGTTATGTGATAGGTGGGAATAATAAGTTTAGGACATTTGAGGGTACCCCTGCCCCCCCCCCGGCCTAGAGTGGTGCAAGGTGCTCCTATACATTATGCCCCCGCATTTGGTCACCATGTGAGAGGGAACAACTTGGGGGACACCACGTCGTACAAGTTAATATATTTAATGTTATACTCAGAAAGTACCAAAATAGATGAAAACTTATATAGTGATCCATTTTGGATCATGCATCCCAACCAATTTTGAATATTATTTTGTTCTAGTAGTAGATTGTTTCAACTTTGCATCACAATTACATTATAGTTGATGGCACGCACACAAATTAATGTTCAAAGTTTGAAGTGTGTAATAGAGATGATGAATGTTTTCAAAAGCTATCTTAGACTTATCAAATGTTTTCCTTCATGACTACCCAACTCAACAGACTATTTAGTTTTGTTCAAATTTAATTAACCTTGTTTTTTGTTAACTTGAATGTTGCAATCACTGGAGATTCAACAAATTTCAATTATATTTTATCTTTGCAAATGAATTCTTGTATTGAGACAACATTTGGTTCTAGTTTTGATTCTGCGTGACAATCCCTTTAGCTTCAACAATTTCATGTTGCAAATATCAATTCATTTATGACTTCGAACTTCTTGTGCTAACTCCTTCACATAATTTATAGAATTTTTCTACCACAACAATACTTCAAGACCCCTTTCTTCGCTTCATTCTTTTTAGAGTCAGATAGTGTCAAGACACACATGTTTTAGGACAATATCATTTAAGGGATGAATATTGTTGAGTTGGGATGTATGCACTAGAGTTGAAAGCCCTTCACACCCTTGATTTATAGATCTTGCTATGTATTTTATCTGTTGATTGTGTACATGTTCTTTCTATGAAAAAATTTAGGATTATATGTTGTACTTAAGCATGTTTGGGGGCCCACATGTGGACTCAGATTATATGATAATGTCTTAATGAGATTATATTTATTGGATGTTATGGCATAGAAACAAGTAATTGAGTGAGATATTTGTATCACATTATAAATAATTATAATACAATAATATATTTATTATCTTTGTTATAATTGAGTTTTTTACATTCTTGATTCCTAGAATTTATTTGATTAATGTTTTGATGTAATGCACATATCTTATTTAAATCAAGTTATAGTTATAATTTATGCTCTAGTTATATTTTCATACACTAGATGTATTAATGTTTCTTATTGTATTTAGCTAAAGTATATTACTCATAACAAGTTAAAAGAAGTTAAGGTAAAAAAAAAAGCAACTTCCAAAACCAAAAACTCAAGAACACAAATAGTTAATTAGAAAAACTTTAACAATAAAACATGAAAACAAAACATATTCTCAACTTGGAAACATTATGACCAAAAACTCATAATAATAGACAAAATATCCACAAAATGGAATTGTATCTTGACACCCCATTACTAAGAAAGCCTCTAATCAGAATACTAATCTTCATCTACATTTGAATGGAATCTTTGTCTACATTTTCATCATCATTTGAATAGGCAACATCATGCCATTGTCAAGGATTTCTTAGAGATGTCCAAAGATTGTTTTAAGATAGATGCATGTTCAAGATTGTCAAGGATTTCTTAAAAATGTCTAAATTTTAATATAGATACATGTTCAAGATCAATGATGTATAAATAGAATTTTGACACACTCATACTACTTGGTACACTTAAACTACTTGGTACTTGGTTTTTTCTTGTGCATATTTTTGAAGATGTTTTCTTTGAACTTTTAAATCATTCTCCAGAAAAAAAATTCACTAACAATAAGGTAAAGAACTATGTCACTGTTATGCCTTATACAAATATAGAAACTCTCTTATTCCAGTGGACCAAAAATAATGCATACTCGATGTGCACTTCATAAAAATTTTAAGGAAAGAAGCACCTAAAAAAACATGAGGTGAAACCTCTGATTGAAGTGACAGAAGGAGGTGGGCTTCACAGGATTGGCAACAGAAGTTGCCCCAAGGAATACAAGAGCTCGGGTGCCCGAACTAGTCCCCACATAACCGATCCATGCAACCGCTTCCTCAAACCATTCACCTTCACTCTCAGTCTTCATAAATGTAAACTCCATGCCACTTTGATCTTCTTCTTAACCGCGGCCATTCCTGCCATACATTCGAGCTGGCCGCTGTTCTAGCCACCACCAGGAATACCGCAAAAACCATGGTAGACATCTTAGCATATCGAGGCAACTTCATGATCCCCTCGCGTAGCGGGCACCGATCGRCCTTCCAGTSTAGAGKAATGARAGCGCCGGCATGGCAGGTAAAATGAAATTTGAAATGGGCGCGGAGGGAAAAAAAAAAAACGAAATTTGAAATGGGCAAACCAAATTTGAAATGGACGCGGAGGGAACTAGGTACCTGCAGGCYGCATGTACCAACGACCATGTCATCGCTTGAACGGACGTGGAAACGGCAGTTGTATTGAGGCCGTTTGGAGGGATGAAGTCCCGGAAATATGGATGACCGAAAGCGTTGGAAGATGCCGGAAAACGACCAACGCAAAAGGTGCATTTCGTTTGGCTTTTAGCCAACGCCCAAAATAATATTTACAATAAACAACTTTGAATTACGCTGGAATCCCAAAAATATGATCCAACAAAACTTTCGCGTAGCCAAGAAAAAAGCTCATAATTTAAACCCCTTTCGGGTTCTAAGTCCCTTTTCCCGGCACTGGAAAAAGTGACGTGGTCAATCGGATTGAAGGTGTGAATGGCCTTAGGCTATAATCTAGGGCAAAGTGGGGACAGAAGGAAATATCACTAGCAAACAAGCAGACGAACAGAGTTTGTTCTAGAATGATCTGTAGTCTGTAGAAGAGGGCGTGGTATCTCCTCCGTTGTTATCAATGCCATGGATGGCCTGCCTGTGGGTTCTTATTTGGCCCGCTTTAATAGTCCAGGTGGAACTTTTCGGGGATCGCGTTGCTCTGCCCGCTGGAAAATCCGTAGCACTCGCATACGACAGACTGCTTCTGCCATAACTTAATGAACCCTTCTCGGCAGCACTAGATGGCCTCTGACGGGGTGCGCTATGAGAGCGTGATTTAGCTATTGCGGACTGCGTGGCAGCCATGTAGCGAGGAACTATGGCAGGAAAGCTCTCAAAACTGTCGCCATCGCCATCTACTGGTATGCTGTACGGTTTTGCTGAAGTGCTCACCGTATCTTCGTCTACAGCATAAGAAGCATGAGCGGCTGAGCGGGAAATTAAAGGACTCGCGCCAGAACGAACATGGACGGATGTAGATTTCGCTGGAGATGGCATCGCCCGGGATTGAAGATGTGACCGATTTGAAGATCTCCGGCTAGAAGAATGCAGGACCGTGTAGCTATCTGCGCTTTGTGAATGGACGCGCTGGTACTGGTGGTGGGAAGTCATGTCCGTTTCCACAGTTTTGAAGGCAATGTCTTCCATGCTGCTTCTGACGGATGGAGACGCTTCAGGAGCCATGTTACGGTACGTGGCCCTTGCAATCATCGAGCCTTCAAGCCAGTTCCAACGCCAGTGCCCTTTGTCCGGTTCGACTTCTAGATACGGCGATAAAGATTCCCTCGCGCCGGCTGTCCACATCTGGAACATTAATTCCAAATCAGCAACTTTTCTCAACGCTTTAGTAAGCATTTAAGGAACTGAATAATATTAATACCTGTTGAGAGAAGGCATAGGCCATCGCCCTCTCGCGTTTCATGGCGGCTTCCTGCTTAGTCTGGAGCTTCATTTCAATTTCCTCAACGGTTTGCAGACTACCGTCCCACCGTTCCGTTGACTGCAATTCCAATCAGAGGGAATGAGGCCACAGAAAATAAGTGTAAAAGTTCTTTACAGAGACCTAAATTAAAAGTCATGAATCCATGGATTACTGTAGATTTTCTTCGGATCGCCTCCTGCTCTCCCTTCTCGTAGAGTTTACGGTCAACGGCAAAGCTTTCTTCTGCCATTTGAAGACGGCGAGCCTTTACACGAGCCTGAACCCTAAGAAGTGCCTGCATGCAGCGCATCGTCATGTTCGTCCGCTTTCTGACGTTGTGTCCTCTTACCAGCGCCTGCAGTCTCACGAGCCCTTTCAAAGCCCTTAATGCCCTCCGAGCCTGCATGAATTCAACCTAGTCAGAATGACAGCCGGCGATCTGATTCTGATGCACAAATCAAAAATTACAACCATAGATCTGACCAAATAAATACTACTGCGCATCGTTATAAATTTATTTTACAGCCATATTAAATCCTGTGAATTCAAATTAATCCTTCAAAGTTTATACGTACCAGGTAACCTCGGAAAGCCGACTGTATAGCTATGGCAGCCCGCTCTTCCCTGGATTTGCGTCCGTAGCCTGTAAGACGGAAGACCTCGGCGGCAGCCTGAGCTGCCACGACGGCTGCTTCGACGGCAGCTGCAGCTGCCGCAGCCACGGCAATGGCGTTCTTTTCTTCCTCATCTTCGAATGATGATTGTATCCTTCCTTTATCTTTACCTTGGGCTTTGTCTACGGACGACCGCTTTTGTTTGTCCTTTGAATGATTTCTCTACAAAAGGAACCCATTACACCAATACAAAATCCAAGCCAGAGACAAAAAGATCAGACGCATATCCAGGAAACAGAAAATAAGATATAGCAGCTGACCTTTTCTTCCTTCTCATTTATTGGCTCGCCTTTTATCTTCGAACGAGAAGATTTCTTGGCGCTGTCATTTTCGGCATTATCATTTTCTTTGAACCCGAACACTCTTTTCAAAGCTGTAAGCCAGCTAGTCTTTTTCCCCATGCTAACCTACAATAATCGACATTCAAAATCCTGCACAAGAGCCATTCCAAGCTTTCTCGGCATGTGAACAAGAGGAATATAAAGCAACACTTAAAGATCGAATCGTATTAAGCTCCCTGATTTGAAGTGCTCTAAACAAACAATAAACAAAAACATCGATTTCTAAGTTATTCCGGAATCGAAGCCTCATCTAATCTATAGTATGTAAACAGGTTCTGTGATATGAGAAATCATGCCTCTTTACTTACTAACTTGCATGCAATCTGAGTATTTATGGGATGGCTTTCCAAGAAACCTTAGTTTTTACTTGAAATCTACCATTACACTCGAAATAACTTCAGCATTTTCATTATGGAGCAAAAATAAAAGCTTACAACTCAGAATTGCATGATCCGTTTAGCTTCTGCTTATCTTTCCAAATGTTGCACATCCTACCACATCAAACACATTTCAAAGACGAGAAAAGCTGTAAACAGTAGCAATTGTTTCGCAGGCTGTTTGCAGCAATGGCGGATTTACAGTTCAGAAATGCATTTACAATGTATTTGCGGATAGAGAGTTCTAAACGTGTTCTTTCCAGACGAAGATGCTGCCTTCACGGCAAACAAACATGGACGGTAGAGGCCATTGATGACGGGCGGCTTTTAAGGAAACCTTGAAGTGTAGAAGCTAGCCCTGCCCTTGCAAAAGGCTAACCCAGAATATACTGAAACTGTGGAACATTCGTTTCGTGTGCAAGGTTCAAAGATCGATCCAAGAAATACCTAAAAGTTAAAATAAGTACCAGATTGTACTTTCTCTTTACAGCTTCAGTGCACAGTACTGAAATTGTCAACTCGTTTATCAGGGCCATTCAATCAAACGAAACAGAACAAAAACACACAAACTAATAATCTAGTGCACCATTCGCAGACCTGCAAGATTCTGCGATCCCAGTGTGCAAGAAACCCTTACCTGAGTACGGACAAGAGCCATAGCTCTTGACAGTCAATATGCATTTTACGCTGAGACGGAACCTCGTACGTGACGTAGCCATCCAGTTTCAAATTTCACGAAATTACCCAAATCGGCTTCGATTATCTGAGGCATTCAGAGATGAGTATTATTAGGCCGCTAGACCCGTGAAGCGTCCGAGTCGTCGGAAAATGCCGTTGGATTTACTTATGTAAATTTCATGTCCAAGGGTAGTTTGGTGGTACGCTACCACACAATCGAAATGCAATGGATGCACAAAGCTGCATACTTTGGGAGCACAGATTAAGGAAGAACAGAGAGCTTGGGAGCACAGATTAAGGAAGAACAGAGAGCTCAAGCCAACTTGCAAGCACAAGAGCAGGAGTGGTGAAGGAAGAAATGATCAATAAGTGTAATCGACTAGGTGTTGATCCAATGCTTGGTTGAGTCAACTAACTAAGGTAGTTATGTTTGGTTGAGTCAACTAATCAAGGTAGTTATGGCTATACCTAGTTATGTTTGGTTGACTCAATTAATCAAGGGTATTGACAATGGGCAGATTTAATAGGGGTTTAGTGCTTAATAAGTTTTCTATGGACAGGATTAAATATGGCTGGAATATTCTTAGTAGTCACACAAAATAAATGGCTGTGATTTCAATCATTAACTTCCTAGCTATTATAAAGACATCAGTTTATGTGTTTACTTTTTTACATTTACCTAATCATATTTAAAAATTACTTTGATAGCTAACTGATTGCCACGTAAGTGATTAACAGAAATTAAAATATTAACACGAGATAAATGAAGCCCAACAATTTATTTGTTAATAGATAATAAAATTTAATATATTCTTTTAAGGATTCGTTTCATCTTCTTAACCTTTCGACGTTCACCAACGGCTATTTTGTTGTTGTGCTAATTATGGCTATACCATCTTTTGATGTAAATGTATAAATAAACATGGCTCTGTGATGTAAAAGAGATTGTTGTTGATCACACATTAATAAAGACTACTATTTTTCTTTTCTTCGTCCTTCTATGTATGCATGTATGTATATTAATGTGTTGCATATTATAGTTGTAAGACTATAATATTGGTAACTACTTATTGTGTAATCCTTTAGATTGTACAACCATTGTATCGTTAACTACTTATTGTGTACAATTGTATATTGTTAACTACTTATTGTGTAATCCTTTAGATTGTACAACAATTGTATATGGCGATGCAGAATGTGGAAACTTAGCCATGGGGATAAATAGTAATAAGACTCTTTGCATTTTACATTTTCCATTTGGAATGTGGAAATATAGATAAGGGAAGAACAACTCACAAACTTGGCTTCATACTTCACACTAAATGCACCAATGCAAAGACTTAGCCATACGAAGAAAGAGCCATGAGAGACTTAGCCATACGAAGAAAGAGCCATGAGATTCCATGCATGCATAATGTGGAAATGTGTAAAAACAGATAAGATAAGGTAAGAATAGCTCCAAAACATGGTTCTGCACTCCACATCAAATGTACTCATGTGGGAATGTGGGAACTAGGCCATGGGGAGAAAGAGAAACAAGAACTTTTTCATGTTGCATTCCATATGTGAAATGTAAACATGAAAAAATGAGAAAAGAAAATAAAATTAACTTTTATTGTCTTCTTATTGTTATATCTATATCACATAAGTTAGATATATATAATGATATTGTGATCAAATCTCTTAATATTGAAGACCAACACAAGGAGAGTCTTCATAGGTTTGTTAGATAGTGAGGCAAGAATGTACTTTTTTATATACTAACTAATATATGAGTAGCTAATATTTAAGTAGCTAATTTTACAAAAGAATAGTTCAATATATTCATTAATCTGCTTGTCCATCATCTAAATCAATATTTGAATCGTCGTGATCTTAATATCTAAAAGAATTGGCCATAACAACATCATCATCAACTTTTTTAACATCTTCAACTTCTTTGTGAAATACATCTACCTACTCCTAATCTTCAGCTTCTTCATTTGACACATCTACCTTCTCCATCTACCTTCTCGTTTACATCATCTTATTGATCTTATTTAATATCATCTTCTCTTGGTACAATATCTTTAGAGGCGTTCCTCTTTACTCATACCTAACAACATATGACCAATACTTTATTTGGCTCTTGTGAATAGAATACCTACACACACTAACATAGAAGGACATAAGGCTCTATACTTGGCTTAAATAACCTTGTATTATTCATGTAAATCCAAATTAGCATGCTCAATAATAGTTCTTTCAAGATCATGTTCATTCATCTGTAACCGATACAAATAGACCTTGAAGAGAACTACTTTGAAGAATTTCAAGTCTAACTCAAGTGTATCTTCTAGGTATCCATAGTATCTATTTTCATAAGTTTTTGGACTCTTATCACTACTAGAGGAAACATTAGTAACCGTGAAAACTACATTTATCCGACAAGCATTGGTTTTTTTCTTATGATCTAACTATTTGATGTGAAATTTCTAGCCATTGCACCACATACTCTTGTGGTGTTTCACTTGCGCCAATATGCTCGACATGCTAAAAATGGATTGTCAATTTATAAACATGTTTATACCTAGTTAATATTTTGAGTACAAAAGAACAACACATACAATATTAGAAAAAAACTAAAAAGCTATGGGTAATGCTTGTCTATCTATCTTTTGCACCATATGCTAAATCAATTTTCCTATGTGTAAGATTGGTATCTTGAGAATAATGAACTCTTCTAATCAACTCTACCATCCCATCCCATGATGACTTGTACATCATTTTATCCATATCTTCAATTAATCAAGATTATTTACAATGTATAAACGTAGTCCATCCCACCCTTGATCACATGTATAAAGAAAGAACAATTGAATTATTAGGAATCAACAAAGTTTAAGAAATGATGGATGAATGAAAACTAAATAAGTACGATATTGATAAAAGGGTAATATAAACTATTATAACTCTTTACTATCTAATCACCTTTCATTTTCACCATTCCATTTTTCCCCAACAAAACCTCCCCCTTCATATTTATTAAAAGAATTGACAACCCAGATGTAAGGCATATTGATATCAATTGCTACTTCAAGAAGATGTGAACACTAATATACACCAAGGATTAATATACCATATATCCCTTAACCATAGAGCCATGAAAATGTGATATTTCCCCAACAAAAGATTTCAAAGCCTTCAAGTGCCTCTTTACCATCCACATTAACTTTGTGTGTACAAGTCCACATATTTCAATCTCCTCAACTTGGTGTATAAGGTTGTATTTGTGTGCATTGAAAAAACTTGGAGGAAGATACTTTTTCAATTTACATATTAGCCAATAAATTTCTCTTTTCTAATACCTTATATCTTCTTTATGGATTTATTTAGATGACAACCACTTACACATGATTTAAGGAAATCATAGGATTTAAAACAATAATAATGACTATACATACAATGCAAGGAAATCACATGTATGCCAGGTGTGTAGCTAACCTTTTCATTATAAATTGTGACTTACCTCATGTACTTGCCGAGATCATATATAACCTATCTTGTGTTGTTATGAGAGCTATCTGGGAGAGATAGAGGTAAGGAATCATTGTTTTTTTTCAAAAATTAAAATAATACCACACACACAAATGAGCTACTTGGTGATGCTCATAGTACAACAACTTATTGAATTACATAGAGTATCTTTGCATTTCTCTTTCCTCTTGGAAGCTCATTAATGCATTAATGACTTTTATGAAACATAAAGGAATAACAATTAAATATTAGATACAGTTAAAAGAATTGAATATAAATACTTGTTATATAATGCTACATAATGATATGGAAACAAATTGCTTACCTTGATGATTCTTATTATATTCCAATTTTGTGAATTGGTGGCTTTAAAGTTGGTCATGACACTAGCAAAAGAATTTGGTGTAACCCAATTAATAATTTTTGAGATGCAACGTTGGTTATCCAATGGACGTGTAAAGAAATTTCTCTCAAGAATTTTACATTATGGCCCTTGTATGATGAAGTTATCAATTTAATGGTGTCTTTCTCATTTACACTCTATCTCATATTTACAAGTGAAAGAAATGTGTTGCAGATGGACTCTCAAAATCTAGAGTTGGGCTGGAACAAGGAACCCGTATTATTTCAGTAATCTAGAATGGGAATACTACATATTATAATCATGAACCATATATCTAATTGTAGCCATTGCAATTTCTATCTCATTTTTTGTATAATTATGGACTTTCACCGATCTTTGGATGAATGATTAATGTACTTTTTTTAATGTCATTTTGGTTCTTTTTGAAGAGGCTACTCATGTAACTCATGTAACTCATCAGGAACAACTTTTTTTCTTTTTTAATGATGATGGATTGGGCATAAGGACATCATTTAAAGGGATTAAAAGAGATTATGAATGCTATGGACATCTAATAATGTATTTTTGTTATATTAATAAAAATACATATTTTTTTTCCTTGGACTATATATATATATATATATATATATATATATA
>ML777053.1:16198-93447 GCA_009831015.1 Picea engelmannii | reverse complement strand
TGCAGGAAGACACCATACTTGACAGGAGGATGCGAACTTCAAAGCGAGGAAATGTGGAGTATTTGCGAGTTGGTCTTAAAGGGACGAATCCAAGAAAGGCCAAGTGGATTGAGGTTGGAAGGGTGAGGGAACTATACCCTCATCTTCATATAGACTGAGATAGTATTTTGGAGGTCCAAAAGCTTCCCAATGGGGAGGTGTGATCAGGGGATCAAATTTTGCTTAATTTTCAAAGTGCTCGGAATGTGACGAAAACAGTTCCATTGCGTCTGTCTCGTCTTCTTGATTCCGGCGGTATATTTACTTTCTCAAACGGAGTCCGTATGGAGAAGATATTGCGATCTGTTCGCCAAGGAAAACAGGCAAAATTTTGGATGTTGACTGTACTTGTCCGTACAGTCCGTACGGTGACGTGGCAGGGTTGTACCATCCGTACAGTGATGTGGCAGGTGGATGACGTGGTGCGTTTTCATTGGTTGATGATTATCGAATCCGGGGATGACACGTGTCATTGATGGTCAATGGTGTGAGGACACGTGGCCCAATCCCTTGGCACCACGTGTCGCTCGTTGACTGGCTATTTGGTTATATAAAAATGTGTTGAGGCCCGTGGGGTTCGACCCCCGGACCTCCCCTTTATGTAATGACTTCATAACTCTCCGCTAACCAAAGTGTCGCCCTTTGTTCCTTGTTTACTATGCCAAACCATATATATTTAACATTGATTAATGTTTGGATGGAAAGGGGGGTCCGGCCGGGGCTTAGCCCCGACCCATGGACATATTGTATTGCATATGACCCAACATATATTATAGCCCGAATGTTTTGGCGCGTGTGCATTACATTGTATTGCATTGTATTGCAATGCATTGCATTGCAATGTATTTTATACATACCATGTGTATGTGTGGGGTTTGAAACCACGACCCGTGGTTCTATGTAACCGTGTGTTAAATGTTCGCGCGGGACCCAAAACAGAAGTTGCACGGTTTTCAAACGGTTTAACCACCATTTTGCCCAGCGCGAGGTCACATGGCCATATGCCCAGGTGCCGAGGCGGTTAGGGGCTGGAGGTGCCTTAATCGTCCTATGGTTTGCACCGTTGGCGCGGTTGCACCCGGTGCTGGGTTTTTACGCTTAAAAGAGCGTGTGAGCCAGGTTTGTTGAAAGGGGGTGCGAATTGTAGAACCAGAGACAACAACCTTGAAGAGGGAGACTTCCAAGAAGCCTAACTTCTTCATTTTTCGACCGATTGAGGTGCCGAAAGAGCCGAGACAGGGGTTTTGGGATGCTAGGAAGCCATTGGAGCAGTCGGTTTTTCAGTTTGAGCATTGTAAGACATGTTTTTGAGAAATTTTGAGCAATTAATAATAATTATCCATTGGAAGCTGGACCAGGAGATGTAGCCCATAAGAGGGGTGAACTCCTTTATGAATTGTTGTGCACATGTGTTTATGTTCAATGTTTATGCTGCTGTCTATGTGTATTTTGCATAAGTAATCCTTAATTTATGTGTTGCAAATTGATCATGTTGCTTTAAACACATAACGTTTCACTTGCAATAATTATTCAAGTTTTTCAAGTCTTCTTCTTCATTTTTAGATCAAGTGAAGAGCTTGATTTCTGCATCATCATTACATCATCATGACAACCAAATTTATGGATAACAGAATGCCCCCCAAAGTCTGAGATTGGAACTAGTGACAGTCGATAGACTTTGTAAGCTGCATGTGTGTGTCAAGAACCAAGAGCACATCTAATCGGAAACCTGCAAACATTCCAAGCATCTACAGAATATCATATATACCAATTATGAGGCAGGCATTCCCATACTCAGATCATAAACTGATGACATCATAGACATGGGTCATGGCCACCAATCATACACTGTGGATCCATGCCGTCAAAATATAACATAGCCACTTGAATACACTGTGGATCTATGTGACAATTTGTAATCAAGACAACATAGCCACGAAACATACACAGTGGATCTATGTGTCGCAAATTATACATACTCCATCGCAACCTGGATCAGAAAGACAATATCCAAGGTCTTCAATCTCGTCGCCCAGTACGAATCTAACCATGTGATTACATGTGTTGAAGTCGAACATGGTAGAAACCACTTGATTACCGGCCATTGATGTAACTGTTAACAAGTGTGAGGGAAATCACCATTGATGTCAATGACTCCCAAGGTACTAAAGTACAATCCATCGAGTGTGAATAAATGAGTTGATGTCGAACATCTGACGTAATCTTTCGATCAGGGGTCAATGATGTAAACCCACTGTCGAAAGCGAGAAACTTTCCATTGAGGCATGCAAGCTCCAAGGTACTAAATAAATTCTAAGTCTTGATTCTGGATAATGTGCTGAAGACGACGGAACAAAACTTGTCACAGGAGGGCCTTGATGTATCCCCCATCAATGACATGAAATGAGTAACAGAGTTTGAAGGTGAAACAGAGCATGTGGCAATTGGACTGGACACAGGGAAGGCCGACACAGAGAGAATGGATAACTGCAGATGGTCGACTCAATATAGGTCTCAAATGGACTTCTCTTGAACATATGAACGACACGACCAATGATTTGGCAGCATTGACTCAAAGACGACACATGGAATTTCCTTGTAATCAATCGAAAAAGAGACAAATGGATTTCCCAAACCGGCTTCAAATAATGAATAGGGGGTGTCATGTTCAAGAGCGACACTTACTGCCAATTAATACAAAGATGAAACATATCCCTTTCCCAAATTTTCCCCCACCATTTCTGGCAAGTACCTCTTTATTTTTACGCAATCTTGAAGAGGATCACATATGCTTGTTGATATAAGCTCATCCTTCGGACGAGTCCCTCGGAGTATTTTTAACGAACCCTAAGAAGGACTGGTTCGGTCCCATCACGGGTCTGTCAATGTTTGTTTAACGAGTCCAAAGATAGTAAACTCGAAGGTTTTTCAAGATTATAGAGTTTGGAAAAATGATTTAAAAGAGAACTCTCTCAGTTCCTTTTTCGTACAGTGGTCCAACGAGACCGAAAAAGGGTTAAACTATCGCTCGAAGGACGCATACTTCAAATACTTTATCGAGCGTGAAAATAGCAAGGTTGCTCGGCGATCTTTTCATGTTTAGAGTCTGAAAAAAGATTAAAGATAACTCCAGGGGGGTTCCTTTTTCGTATAACCACAACGAGCCCGAAAAAGTGATAAAACGATGCTCGGTCACGTTCTTATGTTTTTCACAAGTGCAAGAACGGACAAAAGGCGCTCGAGGTTTTATGTAAAAACCATAACAAACAATCAAAATCACACCACACCAGGAAAAAATCCTGTCCATAATCATCCATGTTTCGCACCTGCAAGTCATTTCACTCATTTTCACATTAGTGATTAGGTTTAAAACATAAAAAACCCACATTTGATATAGTAAAAAGTAATTAAAATGAGTAAATCACTAAATTTACCATATCATTTCACCTTTTTACCATTGAGTTCCAAAAAAACCTTCATTTTACCCTCTGCATTCAGTGTCGATTTATGGGAGCTACGAGTGATCATTTGACGAGCCGTCAGTAGCATCTTGGTAAGTTCTTCATTCTTTATCTTTGCATGGTTTAAAATTATGATTTCATTGGTTAAAAATCTTGTTTTAAGTTATTTTTTGGATCATATATGCGTGGAGACATTCTTGCAGGTGGCCCATACGGGACCTGCGAGAATGACTCGTTCTCGCAGGTGGGCCTTAAGCCGTCTGCGAGAAGTTTTCACTGTGCATAGCATGGCACCTGCGAGTAGCACAAAACTCAAAAATGTTTGAAATGTTTAGCCAATAGCAAAAATGTATTTCATGAATAAGATCATTAATCATGTTTGTATGTTTCTTATGCAGGTAAATAGCCACAAACATGGTGCCTGAGTGGCGAGAACGAGAACATGAGGAGGATAACACAAACACCAAGAATCACCCTCCCACCATAGCTTCCTTAAGAGATTGTGGTCTCTTAAAATATTTCTGTATCCCGGGCATGAGAGCCCAAGTCCGATTGTTGGAGTATCTAGTCTGAATGTGGGATCCAGACCAACAAATTTTCATTGTAGGATCTCACACATTAGCTATTGACATAGAGGACATATATTTCTTGACCGGATTATCCAAGCGTGGGTCTGATGTCAGTCTGACTGGTAGCAGAGGTGGCGGTTTGAAAATGAGTGAATACTGCAACCAATATTGTGTACCAGAGGCTGAAAGAAAGAAAGGGGAAGTGGCAATCTGGGGAGTAACTGACTTGACTCTCCGCACTATTCTCTTCATGATTGCTCGGATGGATGGAAGTGTCGCTCCCCATATGGAATTGCAGAGCTATTTCCAGTACGCCATCGAGTGTAATGATCCCCGAGTATTAAACTGAGCCGATGCAGTATTGCGCAGTATCAAAAATCAGCTTACTAAGTGCAGGCGAGGAGAACTGAAACAATTTGGTTATGGATATTTGTTAGTGTCCTTCTTCCTAGAGAGGGTCCCTGTATTTCGACTACAGGCTGAGTGGGACTTGCCGGGTCCTAGAGATCCGAGGATGTTACGATGGTGTCGACTCATGGCCCGACACGTGGCAGGACCAATCGTCAAATATGATGATATTTTCTTTGACTGGTTGCAGAACCAGATGCTGATGGTCGATGACTACACCTATGCCGGGTTGGATTTCAGAGGAGATTTGGATCTAGCACTGCCTGAGGACGCTCAGTGGGGAGACCTCAGTAATAAGTACACAAATTTTCCTTTTAAAATGCTTTTGAATTTTTAACATATTTAAATGTTTTTGTTTTATAGATTTATCCGAAGACTAACACCAAATATTTGTTGATAACACAGATGTTGGAGCATATAGACCTGCTGGCAGTTCTCCTATTCAGCGACGAGGAGAAGATGCAGCAGTATTACCCCAGTATGCCGAAGATTACCAGGTCGTGGAGCAGAACTTGGAGGGTCTGACGGCTGATATTCCAGATATGACTATGGAAGATATTCCACGACGTGATCAACGTCACACTGTAGGGGTTTCCGCAGCTATGGGTCGACTGCTCTGTAGGGTAGCTAGGGCAGTCGTGTGTTACCGGGAACGTCATTCGTGACGTCACTATGTAGAAGCTATAAGCTTCAATTTTTGATATTTTGGTCTTTGGACAAACATTTTGTAAAAACAAACTCTTTTGATCGGTATATATATACAGACGGCTTCTACCGGTTTACTTTACATTGTGTGAATTGTAATGTGTTTGATTTGTAAATGGTTCAAATGTTTTTCTAATACATAATTAGCTAATGCATTTGTTAATGTATTAAGACGTCTAGGAATATGTTGATAGTCAATGTGATCAAAATATCGTTCCAAGAGGCGAATTCGCAAGTACACTTGTAATAAAGTAGGACTTCGAATAGAGTAGACATTACTTAGCTGTAATACCACAAGTTGTGAGTCGAGTCGTACAACCAAATGACGAATTCCAAGAAAGATAGCATCAACCAATAGTTCAATAACGACGCTATACTCAGCAATGTTGTTGGTTGCACGGCCAAGACATACACCTCGTAAATATATAAGCTCGTTTGTTGGGGCATAGATGTCCCATGCAGCGGAAGCTAGGTTCTAAGTACTATGGCTAGCACCATCAGCAAAGCCAATATAAGGTAGTGAATACTCCGACATCTGGCAATCAAACACAACGTCACGTAAGGGCAGAGACCAGATAACATCATAAGCAAACTAAGTAACACACACACAGTATGATACATAAAATACAAGTACTTGTGCACAAATGACTTATGCGTAGTACTTCTTCAAGTACAACCCATTCCTGGGTTCACTCAAAGGTATACCATCATAATCAACTAGCTCATATGCTCCTTTTTCCAACACTCTGTGAACAATGTAAGGACCACGCCACATTGGTTCGAATTTCTCAGCTCCTAAGACATCTTTATCTTGTTCATACAGAAGAACAAGATCTCCTTCAGAGAAGACGCAAGGCTTGACATGCTTATCATATTGTGCCTTAACACGTTTCTTCTGGGCTTCTATTACTAGAGTATCATCACGGCGAGTCTCGTCTAATCGCATCAAATACAACAGACGTTCCTCTTCAGCAGAAGTATTGGGTAAGAGTTCTACAGCCAGCTTCAGAGAAGGTATCTCACATTCTATCGGAAGAAGGGCTTCCATGCCATAAACTAATCGAAAGGGCGTAAACCCTGTAGCGGATTTAACAGATGTCCGATATACCCACAATGCCGAAAACAACATCGTGTGCCAATTGTTTTTATGAATTCCTATCATCCGTCGAATCATAGTTATAAGAACCTTATTGATTGCTTCGACCTGGCCATTAGCTTGCGGATAATAGGGTGTTGAGCTATCATGACGAAGACCCAATTTTTCCGTAAGTTCAAACATCATAAAATTCCTAAAATGACTACCGTGATCGGTAACGATAGCTTGAGGAACACAAAAACGAGTTATGACATGGTTGAAAAGAAATAACGCTGCAGTCTTTCCAGTATTATCGAATGTTGGCATCGCCTCGACCCACTTTGTAAAATAATCAACAACTATAATAATATAACCATGCCCCCCGACCGAGTGAGGGTGACATGTCATGAAATCAATGCCCCATTTTGTGAAAGGACCAACTGAGACCACAGGATGAAGGGGAGCAGGATGCGACCAAATTTTCTGATTGTAGGTCTGGCAGGCATGACACTTCTGAATAGCAGTAATGCAGTCATTGAATAAAGAAGGACAAAAATATCCCATGCGTAAGATCTTCTGGGCAGTAGCATATCCAGACATATGACCACCACATGCTCCAGAATGGCAGTCATTCAAATCTTTATCAGCTTCATCAAAAGTCAAACAACGTCGAAAAACAGAGTCAATGCCTCGACGGTAAAGAGTATCTCCAAGGATAATGTACTGGCGAGCTTGATAACGGACGCGACGTCGTTCCGCACTAGAAAAAGAAGGCCGAAAAGTTTGAGTTTGGAGATATATAATGATATCTCCATACCAAATATCATCAGTGTTGATAAGGAAAAGTGATTCATCAGGTAATGAATCAACTGCTACATTTTTCGTGGAAGAGTGGGGAAAATCACAAATTAACTCAGCGAAAACTAAGGATTTCTTAGACGTGGCGCAATCGAATTCCAAGTCGAATTCCTAGAGAATGAAAATCCACTTGGAGTACTTGCCCCCCAGCAATTGACGTGTCAAAATATGTTGCATGGGGTTACAATGTGAAATCACTGTAGTTTTCCTGGAGAGAATATAATGGTGAAAATGTTGAACCACTTGAACAGCAGCCAAAGCCAGTTTTTCAACATGTTGGTACTTGATTTCCGTTGAAGTGAGACTTCGACTCAAGTAATATATAACATGTTCATCATGTGCATCATCCTCCTGAACAAGAACCATGCCGATAGTATACTCAGAAGCAGCTAGATAAAGAAAGTAATCCCGACTATAATCAGGAGGAAAAAGAAGTGGAGCTTTCGTGAGGGACAACTTCAAAGCTTCAAAAGCGTTATTGGCAACTTTATCCCAAACAAACTCTGAACCTTTCTTTAGAAGACGTGTAAAACCACAAGTAATCTCGGCGTAATTAGGGATGAATCGACGAAGAAAGTTTGCTTTCCCCTGCAAACTTTGTAACTGGCGCAGTGAAGAAGGAGGAGGGAGATTAAGAATCGCCTCAACCTTAATAGGATCTACCCAGATCCCTTGACGTGAAACAATGAAACCGAGAAGACGACCGGACTCTACACAAAATACGCATTTATGAGGATTTAGACGAATGCGATAGAATCGACAATGAACGAAAATTCCTCAGAGATGATTAGGGTGATCGACTCGACGTAAAGAATGAGCTGGAAAGTCGTCCAAATAAGGTTGAACAATATGCTTTATATCGTGAAACGCATAAGACATAGCACGTTGAAACGTCGTGCCCACATTCTTAAGACCGAAGGGAAGTTTCCTATAGGAGAAAGTACCCCAAGGACAAATAAAATCAGTTTTATGTTGGTGCTCAGTAGCGATGTTAATTTGTTTATAGCCAGAGAATCCATCCATGAGAGAAAATATTTCACTGTCGGCACAGTCATCGACGATCTGGTCGACGAAAGGGGTTGGAAAGTTGTCTTTCGGACAGGCTTTGTTAATATCCCGATAATCAACACAAACACGTATACTACCACCTTTCTTATCAATTGGTACAGGGTTGGAAACCCATTCTTTCAGAGCCACAGGATAAATAAAACCAGCTTTGAGAAGTTTTTCAACTTCGAGTTTGATAGCTGTCGCTTTACGTGGATGAACTGGACGAAGGCGCTGCCGGACTGGTTTAGCTCCGGGGTATGTCTTAATTTCATGAACAACAATAGCAGGGTCAATACCTAGCATCTCTTCGTAACTCCAGGCAAAGATATCACGAAATTCTTTAAACAAGGAAGTATAAGTGACAATTTCTTCAGGAGAACACGAAGCTCCAATGTGAACATTTTCAACTATCCCAGGTTTAACTGATATATCAATGGGTATCGTGGGAGAAATATTACTGAGGTTCCCCTCTGCAAACACATCACGTGTAGATCCGGGAACGGCTGATATAACAACAACGGTCGATGGAGTCGAAATCCACTTGTAATTATCCAGAGTGTGTTGTTCCAGAAACAGTATGGAACGATGATGCCCATCGTCCCAAGGTGTGGCGACCATGATGGACATAATCATATCGTCAGTGGGAAAGATGACACGGAAAGGATCGGGAGACAACTCCTCAAGAGAAGGTATAGAAGGTGTTGTCGATTGAATCGCATGATAAGCAGACTCAACCGGACTTAACGGCATGATGTCGCTGAAACAAGCATGATCTCCTGGATCAGGGACTATCCAAGGGTCAAAAGACACCGGAAGCTCATGAGGCACAACATAGATCATATTAATAGAAGCAACTGACGGGCGTGGAATATCGGGTGGTGGTGGTATGGGGAAAGTACCCATTAACGAAGAGTCTTTTAAAAGACCGACTCCAACATTCTCGTAACCCGGTGGGGTTTTAGCTATAAACGACACGTTGCCAGTGTGAGTATCAGAATTAAAGAAAGCAAGTTGATCAACCGTAACGACCTTTCCTTGATGAGGAAAACGGACTACATGGAAAAGTGTTGACACAACAACATGCATAGAATCTACCCAACTACGACCAAGTAGAAGATTATAATCCAGGGGAGCATCGAAAACTTCCACTTCAACTTGGACTGTCTTACCTTCGAGAGTAACAGGAAACGATGGAAGAACACCATAAGGCTTAAAACCAGAGCCATTGAAGGCTCTCAAATTATTTTGTGATTCATTTAAAGGAGGAGATCCAATGGCTTTCCAACAAGTAAAAGACATTACGCATGTAGAGGCACCCTCATCAATAACAGTTCGACAAATGTTCTTGTCGGCGACAACAACTTGTATCTGAAACGCAAGCTGTGGGGGTTACGTTGGAATATGATCTTCCAAGTCAAAGACTATGAGATTCGTATCTGTAGGATCAATTCCACCTATATCTTTCAACAGAGCCCTTCGTTGTGCAGGAAAAGAATGAAGGACTTCAAGGGCAGACATCGTTGAAGGTGCTTGGGCCAGATCTTCGACAATGCTATAGTTCTGGGCCGCACGAGCATGCGGATTGAAGGCCGATTTCTTAACGAAACCTTTCGGGGGTCGTAGGACTGTATCAGAGCTCGGTCGTTCAAGATGAAGAGGATCGTTGGTAGGTGGAGTCGGTGGAGAGGGTTGTACCAAAGCAGGAGGTAAATCGTCAACCTTCTCCTTAGATGGAGAATAATCTTTGGCTCTAGTGGCGATGGCAACGTCATTGTTCTTAGAATCAACGGTGCACATCAAAACATATGATGTCGTAGAAGTAGATGGTTGTTCATGGATGACCAACTGGGCCTGTTGTTGAGATGGGAAGGGTTGGGACAAGACTGTCGGCATAGAGGGTTTTGGCGTTCCTTGAAGGAACTTAGTAACTTTGGCACGTCGAGGACAATCCTTCGTGTAGTGATCATCACCATAGATAAGGCAAGGGTAGCATGGTTTTCGCTTATCCCGATCTTCAACAGGAGGGGTTTTAGTTTGCTCATTTTGATTATTATTTGTACTCTCCTTATTCTTGCCTCTCCCTTTCTTTGATTTATTTTTACCGGTCGGGGTAGATTGAATGGCGTTCACCTCAGAGATTTTATCGGCGGCAGGAGCAGGAGACGGAGCACTTTGAACATTAGAAGAATTGGATTTAGGGGTTGTATTTGAAATGGAATGTGAGTGGGTATGAGCAGTACCAATCACACCATCAGCTGCATGCGAGGCAGCTGGAGCAGTTGAAGTGCTGGAAGTACTAGGACGAGGTAGTTCAGGTAGTAAATCGTAAAGTGTTCCCGTTTGCGAATAAACGAGATCAAGATATTGAACACGACTTATAGCCTGCTCCTCTGTAACAACACCACCCATAGCAATGTCTTTACCAATTTCGTTCACGAAAGATTTCGTAAACCATTCTGCCAGTAACTGATCAGGGAGTTCAAGTTTGATGAGACGTCGTCTCCTTCACCACTCATGAATATGATCCGATATATGAGTGCCTTTAGTTTGTTTGAAAGAAGTCAAGATCTCAGTCCCGGTATCGTAACGGATCAGTAACTGGTAATGTGTGAGAAAATCCATAGCTAGGGTGTTGAAATCAGAAAAGAAACCTCATGGCAATTCAATATACCACTTTGCAGCCGAACCGGTAAGGGTTCTTTGAAAAATATGCAGACGAATGGAGTCATCCATCAGCGAGTTGGATGAACACCATAAATGAAAGGTCATGACATGATTATTTGGGTCCTCTCCCACTTTGCCATCGAATTTTTGAATATCCGTTGGAAGCTTAGCAGGAATAACAGGCCATTGGGGAGAGTGACGGATAGGATCATTAAGAATCCTAGACAAATCTGGCAAATCCAAGGTAGCAAGAAAAGGCAATTGCCGATTCACTTGTGGGTACTGGTGACTTTGGGGTGGAAGCCATGTCGGCAAACTAGTAGGACCATATGCAGTCTGCCCATAGAGGGAAGACCCTGGCTGATTCAGTGGTGGCTGGATAGGATAGTAACCCCAAGGATTGTGACCTTGAGTTTGAGTAGGGACCTGAGGTTGAGTAGTCTGACCCGAACCCCAAATAGGATTAGTTATACCCGGATAAGGTTGGCCTACAGTAGGGGCAGTTTGATGCCCCGCAGCATTTTGAGGAAATTTTCGTAGAAGTTGATTCCAATACTGGGCCAAGTCAGGAGGTATGTTTTGTCCAAAAGGTGAGCTTGGTCCCCCTATCGTAGGTATAGTTCCACACGGAAGTTGTGTACCAACCGTAGGTTG
Source organism: Picea engelmannii (assembly GCA_009831015.1). Lineage (NCBI taxonomy): Eukaryota > Viridiplantae > Streptophyta > Pinopsida > Pinales > Pinaceae > Picea > Picea engelmannii. The sequence goes on along the minus strand of ML777053.1, from coordinate 81,964 downwards.
CGTCGTAACTGTGTTGTGTTTGGGAAAAGGAAAAGGAACCGTACCACCTTGTCCACCAACAGGAATCTGTAAGTTTGGTGCAACAGTCGGGATAGTGCCACTAGGATTAGGATTACCAAAAGGAAACTGAGAGAGTGTCGGGATAAAACTGGGAATAGGGTGCCCAGGAAAAGGAAGACCACCTAGATAACCAGCTGGGGTTTGCAGAGGCGTTGGATTAGAAGCATTCAACAAAGCATTCAATGCATGGTAACCAGGAGGTAAATTTGGGTTAACCTCAGGCGTTTGTTGGGTGTTGATAGGAGCAAGAGTAGCTGCAGTAATCTCGGTTTGGACACTCGTAGTGTTAGCGAGATGGGCCATCTCGGGAGGGAGAACAAAACGATAAGTGGTAGTCTCTGGTGTAGTTTTTGTCTCAGAAGACACTGGAGGGTTGATTTCGTAGACTGGAGGTGACTCAGTACCAAAAAGGACTCGTCGGAAATCACCTGACCAAAAAGGATCTTGGCCTACTACACCGTGAGAAGGCTCAATGGTTGATTCAGAAGATGTAACAATTGCTTCTTCAGAAGGATTTAATCGCACAAAAGGTTGTTCACCACGACGAAGGCGATAGTCCTCTCTAGTATTGGTAATTCGAAAATCTTCTAGAGAATCAGTGCGTTCTACCTGTGGAGGTGGTGTAGAAACGTCTTGGACTTCACTCTGATGAGGGGAACCTTCAGGGGTACCCTCAGGTGTCACTGTATGCAATGGTTTTGAAGCATCCGAATGTTCTAGAGATAAACCTTGCATTCTACATGAACGTCGTGGGGGAGAAATTGTAAACAAGTGACAAGCTCCACGAAAAAATTCCTATGGTCAACTTCGAGAAACAGACAACACTCACTAGTAAACAAAATCTAGGAAGCAATCACCAAGCAAACAATACCTTCTAATTTCGAAGCCACTAGTTGGTGATGAAATCCAACGTCGCAACAACGAGACGAGAAGGGGTGGGGCTAAGGTGGAAAAGTTAATCTGACGACCTGCTTAACGGACTTACACCCTGGTGCAAGCTCCCACACATAATCGTGGGTATACCCTCCAAGGAGCCCGAGTGAGTTTGACCAACGTCAATTCCAGGTACCATGAAGACTTTCCCCTCCACAGTCACCTTGGGTAAGAACCTAGAGAGATAGGCCACTAAGGTCACCACAAACAACAATAAAACCTGGGGGAACAGTCGTCAGTCCCATCCACATGCAAGGGCAGGGTATCTAGCCTTCCACTCATCTCAAAGGCTTCCACTCATCATTGTGGGTGTACCTCAGAGTGATCCCCGTAATATGTGCAATCTCTACACCGATGTCAACAAAGCAGGGTTAGTAACTCTGCCAACACCAATGCGACCTAGTGCTTGACCCTTGTGTTAGAAGGGCTTCCCAGGACAATATGTTGCCAATGGAATTTTAACACTCCCTAACTCAAGATGCTATTGTGTGTTTTGAGATTTTGGAGAGTGTATCTCTCTTCCTACTCCAAAGCACTAGCCTAGCTAAATGGTGGTGTAAAAGAGCCCTAGAAAAGAGTTACTAGATAAATTTTAAGATTACGCAATGTTTTTAAAAGATGTTGTTTACTTAAAGGTACCGGAAGTGAAACTCATGTTGTATGACTCTGACCCAAATAATGCATGGATGATAATGAAATATAACTCTTTTCATTCCATGAATCCTATTTATGGGAGAGAGAGAAAATTTTCCAAATCAACTCAATACTACAATGCAACACACAATTTCCATTCAGATGTCAATGCAAACAATCATCTATCAAAGGACAATCTCTATGTGTCTTTTTCAAATACTTCCATAAACTCTAAAATTTGATTTTTTCAATGTTTTCTAAAAGTCAAAAACAAAATCTTGAATGAAAACTTGTTGATCACTTTCCAAGAAGAACTCTCACTATGCCGATGAGGATACAAAAATCAAATCAATGAACAAGAAAATAACAACCCAATCAATTATTTCAATGAAAGTAAAAACAAAGAGCAAACCAATGAGTCTTCTCAACGCAAATGAAAACGTTCTTTCAAACCAACAAGAAAATGAGAAACACCAAACACTTAACTCTCTACCAACCATTGGTTCTCAGCCAATCAGACACACTCAACTCCAGAAGTCAGAGAGAATGAAATTGCCAATAAGAGCCAAGAAACGAAAGTCAAGCTACAAAGGGCAAGAAAAACCTTGAAACCCTAAATCTGTTCAAGCAAGCAAACTAAGGCAAGAGATATGTAAATTAATGATCCAATAAGCCCAAAAGAGATAATTCAACTGATCTGAGCAGTTGAAAAGATCAAAACTCAATTTCGAAATTTTCAAAAATCTTGCTCGCAAGCAAGCAGTGTTACACAGTGCGAGAAGATAAGATTCTCGCAGGCCACCTTGTAGCAAGGTGCGAGGTGTTCGCACTGGACCCTATATGCAGGGTGCGAACCTGACTAGTTCTCGCAAGCTGCAGTTAAACACAGTGCGAGAACTCCTCAAGATAACAAAAAAATTTGAAAATGAAGTAAAAATCAAACAGGCTTCTGAACCCAGTAAGTCTATCAGGATATCCTGAAGACTCAGAGACTGACAAGACATGAGAAAAATGAAACTAGAGCAAATGGCCACAGAAAAACTCAAAAAACCATAAATAAAAAGGGAATGGTCCCCAGCGGAGTCGCCAATTTTGTTTCAGGATTAATCCGTAAGTGCGGACACAAACCGATCTCCCTAGATCCACCTGGATCTAGAACAAAATAGGACAGAATAATACTCCTTCCCTAGATTTAGACTATTGAATAAACTAGGAGGCAGGAATCATGGACATACCTTATGATCTCTTCCTTGGGTCTCTGTTGTACTAGCTTCGCTCCAATGCTCTTGTGCCGCCAAGACCAGGATAGCTCAAACCAATTGAAGTGAAAACAACTCAATATATTCAACAGTTAATCTATACATATGATCAAGGAGTTATGTAATAAAGTGACATCAACTTTATGGGAAAGGGACATATTACTGTATTAAATTGATAGAAAGAGGGAATTACAACCTGAGCCTTGATGTTGCAAGTCTCCTTTCGATGGCTCCTAGTTCTGACACACACACTTTCTCATGTATGAAGAAGATCAACCACTTTTGATAACCTTGTTGGCGTCTCTAGCTGCTGTAGCATCAGTCCTTCATACAATCTTACACTAATTCTCCAATCAATCTCTTGCTAGCTTGTTGCTTAACCCTTTCCATGAGTATTCCCTTCAATTTATAGGAGAGAATAGATTAGTTACTTGGATAGGAATGATCCCAAGACATCAGGAAAACCAGTACTTAGATAACCATTTGAATGCCAACTCATCATTCTAGAAGATTCCCTTCCAGAAGGTTCGAGAATTTATCTTTTTCCTCCCTTTAGAAGATGTTCGCACCCTGATAGTTAGGTACAGTGCGAACTTCTCACACTCCAGCTTAATGCAGCCTGCGAGAATCATTCATTCTCGCAGGCAAATATATAGGTATCCTGCGAACCTCCCTTAAAATTATGATTTCTGGAAAGAGACAAAGGTAACTTTTCTCAGGAAAGTGTTCTAGTGAAGAGCTTGATTTCTCCATCATCATTACATCATCATGACAACCAAATTTATGGATAACAGTTGTCCTTACAAGTACTTTGATGGACGATTTGCCTGAAGAAATTCAGGAATTGTTGGATAATTTTGCTGACATAGTGGTGGATGAGCTACCTAACTCATTACCACCCATCAGAAGTATCATCCATCATATTGATCTGATACCAGGAGAAATTCTGCCAAACAAAGCAGCGTATAGACTGACACCTCGAGAGAATGAGGAGGTAAAGAATCAAGTCTATGAGTTGTTAGACAAGGGATTAGTCAGAGAGAGCTTGAGTCCATGTGCAGTACCAACTGTGTTGAGCCCAAAGAAGGATGGAGGATGGAGAATGTGTACAGACTCAAGAGCCATTAACAAAATTACCATCAAGTATAGATTTTATTTGCCAAGAATGGATGATTTAATGGACTGTCTAAGTGGAGCAAACTTATTTTCTAAGATAGATTTGAAAAGCGGATATCACCATATAAGAATGAGAGAAGGTGATGAATGGAAGACATCCTTTAAGACAAATGAATATTTGTATGAATGGCTTGTTATGCCATTTGGCTTAACAAATGCCCCGAGTACTTTTATGAGATTGATGAATGAAATTTTGAAAGACTTAATTGGAAAGTACGTGGTTGTATATCTGGATGATATACTGATCTTTAGCAAGACCAAAGAGGAGAATTTGAGACACCCAACACTAGTGATGAGGAGACTACAGCAGGAGAAGCTGTTGATAAATCTGAAGAAGTCCTCTTTTATGAAGATAGAACTTATTTACTTGGGTTTTGTGATCTCTTCAAATGAACTGAAGATGGATCCAGAAAAGGTGAAAGCAATCAAAGAATGGTTGTCACCGAAAAACATGTTTGAGGTAAGAAGCTTCCATGGTTAGCAAGTTTTTATAGGAAATTCATTAGAGACTTCAGTGGAATTTGTGCATCAATGATGGATACAGTGAAGAAGAAGTACAATTATTTTAAATGGATAGAGGAGGCCGAGAGAAGCTTCAATACTCTGAAGAATAAAATAACAGAGAGACCAATTCTGGTCTTACCTAATTTTGAAAAGACATTTCAGGTGAGATGCGATGCAAGTGGAGTTGCAATTGGAGCAGTTTTGAGCCAGGATAATAGACATGTTGCCTATTTCAATGAGAATTTGAATGAGACTAAGAGAAAATACTCCACATATGATAAGGAATTTTATGCCATAATTCAAGCCTTGAAGAAGTGGAGATATTACCTTGTCCCACAAGAATTTGTCTTGTATAGCGATAACCAATCTTTACAATTTATAACTAGACAGGAAAAATTGAATCAGAAGCATGCAAAGTGGATTGAGTTTATGCAAAATTTTACTTTGTCATAAAACATATTGTTGGGAATTCTAACAAAGTTGTTGATACATTGAGCAAGAGATGTTTGATTTTGCAGGAATTTTAGGTGAAGACCTTGGGATTTGAACAACTTAAGGAAATGTACAGTGATGATCCAGATTTTAAGGAGGCATATAAAGCATGCACAAATCCTGTGTTTAGAGATAGGAGAAAGTGGGTAGAGTATATGATTCAAGAGGGATTGTTGTTTAAGGGCAATCAGTTATGCATACCAAAATGTTCAATGAGGGGCAACCTTTTGAAGGAGAAGCATAGTGGAGGATTGGTTGGACACTTCGGCCATGATAAAACATTCGCACAGTTGAACAGTTCATACTATTGGCCAGGTATGAGGATAGATGTGATGAAATTTGTGAACAGATGTAGAATCTGCCAACATGCAAAAGGAAAAAGATAGAACACTGGATTGTATCAACCATTGCCAATACCAGAGAGGCCTTGGGATGCGATAAGCATGGATTTTGTGTTAGGACTACCAAGAACGCAAAGAGGATGTGATTCCATATTTGTGGTGGTGGATAGATTTTCAAATATGGCACACTTTATCCCATGTCAGAAGACCAATGATGTAACCCATGTTGCAAATATGTTTTTCAAGGAAGTTGTGAGACTTCACGGCCTACCCAGAAGCATCGTTTCGGACAGAGACACAAAATTTGTTGGTAATTTTTGGAAAACACTGTGGAAGAAGTTGCGGACAAATATTTCCTTCATCTCATATTATCATCCTCAAACAGATGGACAAACTGAGGTGGTAAACAGAAGTTTGGGAAACTTGTTGAGGAGTCTGGTCATTGAGCATCATAACTAGTGGGATCAGATTCTGCCACAAGAAGAATTTCCATACAACGACTCACCAAACAGAAGCATTGGAAAGAGCCCATTCCAGATATTGTATGGAATGAAACCCAAGGGAGTATCCGAGTTGAGGGACTTGGGACAGAGTGAGATCAGAAGCACTGGAGCAGAAGATTTTACTGTAGAAATGCAGAAGCTCCATAGCCAAATCAGAGGACAATTACAGAACTCTAGCCAAGAGTACTAGCGCAGAGTTGATCAACATCGCAAAGAACTACAATTTGAGGTGGGAGATTAGATTCTGGCACATCTCTGTAAAGAAATGTTCACAAGGGGAACATATAACAAGTTAAAAATGAAGAAGATAGGGCCATGTAAGATCTCAAGGAAGTTTGATGCAAACGCCTATGAGATTGAGCTGCTAGATGATCTGGGCATATCGCCCATATTCAACGTTTCAGACCTGTATCCTTACTGGAAAGATGATGCAGACATATCAGAAGATCAAGATAAGATTTAGTGGTAGAAACAAATGCCTGTAGCAGAAAAACCACAGATGGAGAAGATCATTGATCAGAGAATTGGCAAGAAGACCAGGAGGAAGACCTATCTTGAATATATGATTAAGTGGAAGGGACACCCAATAGAAGATGTCAGTTGGGAAAATGAAGCAGATATCCAGAAACATGGAAAGTTGGTGTAGGATCTAATGGACAGGAGTCCATGAATTTTTGTCCAGGGGGAGTATGATGCAGGAGCATTGTTAGCGAGCACACGTGGCAGGACAACTTAGCACCTGGGAATCATTTCAGAATCTCAAACATTGGGAGTTACTGCAAGTCTTTTGGGGAGATGATGAAGAATGAAAGAAGATCAAACTTCTGGAGGTGGAATGATCATGAGAGATCAAGAAGTTTCACTCTGAGTCTTGAATGTAACTGAACTTAGGTAGAAATTAGAGTTTTTTTTCATTTTCCAAGTAGACGAGTAATCGAGGGGAACCCTAAGGACCCTCTGAGATAAATAGAGGTTTTGTACGCCCAAATGAGGTTGTTGCGAGTGAGTAAGAATTTTCTAAGTTTTGAGTTATTGTTTTGATATTAGCTATAGCCATTTACTTTTGAATGAATATGACAGAGGAGAATTGACTCAAATGCATAGCGTTGTTACTGTTTGTAATTCTCTATTATTGTGTTTTCATAAATGAATGAATTTCGTTATTAATGAATGAAACTGTGAATGTTAGTATAAGTTTCAATTGTTTCTCTTATGTTGAGTGAGAGCAAGGTGTGCACACGGAACGCCAAGAGTGTGTGATGAGATCTATTTCAATTGCAAAGTTCATAAGAGATAGCACGAAAATTTCCCTTTGCAAGGAGTGAAAAGAAACTGCTGCAAGGTGTGCACAGTCACCCGTAAGAACCAAGTCTTGCATAAGAATCTGCTGCAAGGAGCACACAGATTTGGAATTCGGCTAAGTGTCGAAGGGAGTCCATAAGATTCAAAGGAGAGAAAGGTGAAATCCTGACTTGGTCACAGCCGTTGATCGAAGGAAATATCTGGGTCGTTGATCTAGCTCCATCGCAATTTCAAATATCGGGAGAACAAAGGTAACAAGACTCCCAAAGTCGCGAAACACAAAATCGCAAATCGATATGAGTTGTTATATCATGGGGAGTCGTGAGTCATCGATCTGACGCTTGCAAATATCGAGAATCATGGATCGGGAGAACAGAGGTGAACCAACCTCCAAAGTCATGAAACGTGAAATCACGACTTAATCGTAGTCGTCAATCGAGGGAAGATAGTGGACCGTAGATCTAATCATATCAAGAGTTCTCGATAAGCAAAATCTCGATGCGCTTGAGAGTTGAGCCCCAAGTCATGACCAGAGGTCACATTGAGGGAAGATAAGGGAGGGGTTAGTACACACTAGGCTCCTATCGGGGTTTCGAAGGTCGGGAGAATTGGGGTGATTCACATGTAAAGATCTGACATGCGAAATCATGAAACGCATTTTGGATTAGGCTCATGGTCACAACCAGTGGTCGCGTGAGAGAAGCTTGCTCCTGGTGCTTGTTCGCACGACAAAGTTTTGTGAAAAGGACCTGTGGACATTTCTTGAAGATTCCAGTGGAGAATCGAAGAGCTTCTCCAGCTCGAAGATTGGGAAGATCCAGAGACCGGGAGGTCAGCAGACCTTATTGAGGTGGGGCACTGCATCACATTCCCAGATGAAAAGAAAGAAGAGGAAACATTCCAAGAGCCATGACCCTGAAGATTTCAAGAAAGAAAAACCACCCACCTTCGATGGAGAGATTAAGAAGGGGGAAGAAGCATAAGTTTGGTTACTTGGCTTGAATAAGTAATTCAGAGTCCATGACTACTTTGAAAACTCAAATGCTCTGATAGCCATTTTCAACCTAAATGGGAAAGCTTCCATTTGGTGGGAGGACCTTAGGAATGTGAAAGGAATCCACAAGAAGGATTCGTCGTGGAAACAATTTGAGAAATACGTCAAGAAGAAGTATTTGTTAGAAAAGTACTTTGATGGGAATACCAAGGAGTTTTATGAACTCAAGCTGGGACAACTCACCATAGATGAATATATCAACAAATTTCTTGAGTTGTTGAGGTATGTGACCTACATAAAGGATGAAAAAGTAAAGATGCAACGATTTATTAGTGGATTACCTCAGTCCTACAGGGACAGAATTGAGTTTAATGAGCCAAATAATTTAGAAGGTACTATTCGAAAGGCAAGGTATTGCTATGAGCAGTTCAAGAACAAAACAAAACCGCACGAGGATTGGAAGAAGAAGAGTAGTTCAGGATTCAAGAAAAAAGGGTTTAAATCCTCATGATTTAAGAACCATGGGATGAGCTCTAGTATGAGCCTTCCTACTAGAAGTGTGTATTAGAAAAACTTTCCAACCCCGAGTGGAAATAAACCATTTGAAGCAGTCCCAATTAAGACTGAAAACACAAAGAGAGAACCCTTGAAATGTTGGGGTTGTGGAGAAGAATATCTATTGAGAGATTGTACACATAGGCAACAGAACAATAGGAGGGTCTACAATATCAAAGAGTATACCACAGTCAATGATGTTGTTAGGAGCATGCCACATATTTATGCATCCTTGGATAATAAACAAGTCGACCACCAAGCTTTAGTGGTGGAGATGGAAGGTATGATTGCCAACCATCTAGTTTCTATTTTAATCGACCCTGGTTCTAATTTGAGTTATGTTTCCCCTCAAACTATTGTGAAATGTAATTTGCAATGATTTAAACATGTTAAATCATGGTTGGTACAACTAGCCACTGGAACCAAAAGAAAAGTAACAGAGGTCATACCAGCATGTCAATTCATTATGAGTAGATTTCCCACCCAAGCGAACCTAAACATACTTCCTTTAGGATCTTATGACCTACTGATTGGCATGGACTGGTTGGCTACCTATAAAACCAAGCTGGATTGTTACAATAAAACTTTGGAGTGTGACAATGAATAAGGGAGAAAGGTAACCCTACAAGGGATTCCAAATCCTGTCTCAGTGAGACAAATTTCATCACTTCAAGTGAAGAAGTACTACAGAAAAGGATGTCCTTTGTATGTAATACAAGTGTTGGACTCTATTGAGAACAAAAAAACCATCCTAGAGGACCATCCCATATTGGGAGAGTATAAATATGTGTTCCTGAAAGAGGTACCAGGTCTACCTCCAAGAAGAGATATTGAATTTTCAATAGAACTTTTACCAGAAGTGGTGCCCGTGTCTAGAACGCCCTATAGAATGAGTACACCATAGATAGTTGAGATCAAACTATAGCTAAAGGAAATGATGGGAAAATGATACATCTGGCATAGTGTGTCTCCATGGGGATCACCAGCCTTGTTTTTGAAAAAGAAGGATGTCACACTTAGGTTGCGCATAGACTATAGGCAACTCAATAAGATTACCATAAAGAATAAGTATACCTTACCAAGGATCGATGACTTGGTTGACCAATTAAGGGGTGCTACACTTTTCCCCAAGATTGACTTGAGGTTAGAATACCATCAGGTCTGAATTAAGGATGAAGATATCCACAAAACAACCTTTAGGACAAGGTATGGTCACTATGAATTTGTGGTGGTGACATTCAGTCTAACCAATGCACAAGCCACTTTTATGTCCTTAATGAATAATGTACTCAATAAATTCTTAGACATATTTGTATTGGTTTTCATTGATGATATCTTAATCTATTTTAAGAATAGAAAAGAGCATGAAGAACATCTCAAGTTAGTGCTTCAAGTACTAAGAGAACACCAACTCTATGCTAAGTTTAGTAAGTGTGACTTTTTCCAGAAACAAGTCCATTACTAATTAGGCCATGTTATTTTTGAAGAAGGTGTGGCAGTTTATCCTGAAAATATCAAATCCATTATGGATTGGCCTACCCCAAAGAATGTATTTGATATTAGATCCTTTATGGGCATAGAAGGATACTACATGAGGTTCATAAAAGGATTTTCCAGGATTGGTTGCCCAATCACTTCCCTTCATAAAAAACGGATTTAAATTCCTTTGGACATCAGAATGTGAAGAGAGATTTCAAGAATGAAAATGCCTTATAACCAATGCATTTATGTTGAAGATTGCAGATCCAAAAAAGGACTTCCTTGTGTGTACAGATGTCTGCAAGGAAGGACTCGGAGGAGTCCTTATGCAATAATAACATGTAATTTTCTATGAATCTAGAAAATTGAATGAGCATGAAATCAATTATGTGACCCATGATATAGAATTGGCTACCATAGTGCATGATTTAACAATGTGGAGGAATTACCTCTTGGGTAGAAGATTTGTGCTCGTGACAAACCATTGTGGGTTGAGGTACCTGTTGATCAACCAAAACTTAATGCTAGACAAGCTAGATGGATGGCTCTCCTTAGTGAGTTTTATTTTGAAATAAAACATATTAAAGGAAAAGAAAATAGGATGGTTGATGCTCTTAGTAGAAGTGTGAAAATAATTCACCTGGAAGTAGTAAGCACCTGTGAAACAGATTTCAGGGAGAGAGTCAAGAGTGCACAAGAAACCGATGCATTCTTCGAGATTGTAAAATCATACTTAGAACAAGATCCCACGGGGATGAATTATGAAGGTTATCAAATGTTGAATGATGGCCTGCTAACTTACAAAGGTAGGTTGTGCATCCCGAATTGTGACGACTTGAAGAGGTTCATAATGGATGAACTACACAAAAGACCATATACTGGTCATCCCAGTTATCAGAAAATGATTACTGCCACTATGAAACTGTTCTATTGGCTAGGACTGAAGAAGGACATCGCTGACTTCTTGGCTAAATGCCTAGAATGTTAGCAGTTTAAGGTAGAACACCGACATCCTATAGGGTTGTTTCATCCCCTACCAATTCCAGAATGGAAGTGGGAAACCTTCTCCATGGATTTCATCACCAGATTACCAAAATCATCCAAGCAAAATGATGCCATCATGTTCATGGTTGAAAAATTGAGCAAGGATTCTCACTTTATTCTTGTCAAGTCAACTTGCAAGGAAATAGATATTGCCAGTATTTTCATGAAAGAGATATTTAGGCTGCACGACATGCCTAAGGATATCATATCTAACAGAGATACAAAATTTACTTCGAGATTTTGGAAATCTTTAATGGCTGGTTTTTAAACTAAATTGTTGTTTAGCACATCCTATCACTCTCAAAATGATGAACAGACAGAGTGGGTAAACCAAATATTAGAGGAGATGTTAAAGATGCATGTAATGCATCAGCCTAAGAAGTGGGAAGACTACCTACCACTGGTAGAGTTTTCCTACAACAATGCCCATCAAGAGTCATTGAATATGAGCCCTTTTGAAGCCCTCTATGGTAGACAGTGCAAGACTCCAATTAGCTGGAATAATCTAGTAGATAGAATCACGATCGGACCACACATGATGAAAGAAATGGAAAAACAAGTAATTCAAATAAAGAAAAATCTGAAAATAGCTCAAGATAGACAAAAAAGATATGGAGACAGAAAGAGGACTCCTAGAGAGTTCAAAATATGGTATCACATGTATCTCTGAGTTAGACCCAGGAAGAGATCATTGAGAATGGGAGCTTGTTCCAAGATGGCACCTCAATATTGTGGACCCTTTCAAATTTTGGATAGAGTGGGACCTGTATCCTATAGGCTAGCACTCCCCCCCACAGTGAAGGCACATAATGTTTTCCATGTTTCATTATTGAAGAAATATGTACACGATTCTAATCATATAATTGACTGGTCTATGATTCAGGTGGAACTAGAGGGATAATTCTTGCTAGAACCTCAATGCATATTAGAGTGGGACCCTTTAAAATTTTGGATAGAGTGGGACCTGTAGCCTATAGGATAGCACTCCCCCCCGTAGTGAAGGCACATAATTTTTTCCATGTTTCATTATTGAAGAAATATGTACATGATTCTAATCATATAATTGACTGGTCTATGATTCATGTGGAACCAGAAGGATAATTCCTGCCAGTGCCTCAATGCATAATAGATAGGAAGGAGACCCCACTAAAGAACAAAACCATTGCACAGGTCAACGTGTAGTGGAAACACTTTGGCTCATATGAGGCTACATGGGGAAATGGAGGATTCCATGAAACATGCATATCCGTTTTTGTTTACTTCTGTACATACAGAGCACATCAGTAGATAGAAAATCGAGGATGGTGTTCCTTTAAGGGGGAGGGGATTGCAATACCCTTGTTTCCCCTAGTTTGTAAATATAACTATAACTGGCCAAGAAACTATGGCAGACTAGATATGTGTGAATTTTGATTTGACGAACATTTATATAAAAGGTCAATGTATGTATTTTCTGTTATTAATAGAAAATGGATAAGTGTTGCATAATTGCTAAAAGGGGGGTTTGCCAAGATATACCATGGATTCTATGAGAGAGATGGTGAGGGGAACTAGAAATGGTTGAGATGACCCACACCAAACCAATACCTTACTGGATTTAATGACTCGAAATAGTCCTCTAACTCAGACATGAATTTCCAGTTAAAGTGGTAGCTGGAAACGTCCTCCTCAAGAGTTAATGAGAAGACGGGGCAGAGTACCCATCTGTAAGACTTCCATACCTTACCACGAGCTGGGGATTCATACCCACACAACCTTGCTAATAAAGGAAAGAAATACCTAAATCATGGGAAGAGGCGAGAGAGAAAGAATATCTGCGAATAGAGCAGAGTCGAAAAATAGCAACCCCGAGAAGAGGAAGGAGTGTTTTAAAGCTCTCTGGTTCGAGGAAGAACTGGGAAATAAGCTCATTCTAGACGTCGAAATTTTTTGGCAAGGTTTTCATGATAGGATGATAAATGAGGCTGATGGGTGACTGTGGAAGTACTCGAGCAGACCTCCTTGCTTGGTGTAGAGAAAAACTTGTTGCCTAGATTTCGTGGGAGGAGGAGAGTCACCTCCGTCCCTTACTATTGTTGACTCAGAAGAAAGAGTCTCTTTCTCAAATCATCATGGTCTAGATCGAGGGTGGCCAGCGGTAAATCCTTTAGGAGTGGCTATGCCTAAGGTTGGGTGGAAATAGGCACCCTTTTCAACAGTCGCTTCATGAAATCTAGTTTTCTAATAAGTATCTTCATACTCCGTTTACTGAAGTAGAAATGGTGATTGAACATATTTATATGTATATGACCAAGTTCTATGTTGAATGGTTAAGTTAGAAATATGCATTATCTCTCTATGAACTTGTGCTTTTAAATGGGTGTATGCTTGAATCAGCTGAGAAGTTAAAGAGTTATTGGAATGATTAAGTCAGGTCAGTCTCTAAAATCCACCCTTGAGGGAAATCCAAGTTCAAACCCTATGGCAGGAGGAAGCCTCCTTCAGATATTTCACCTGCATGATCGAGGGCCCATGCTCATGTCCTTAACCCACTTACTGCTAAAGTGATTTTTTCATAGCCCATAAGGGTTTTCAAAGGACCCATGTGACCAAGGTCTAGGAACCCTACACTAGGCCCGAAATAAGTTAAACCTTCTGGCTTCAGAACTCTGGGAGTTTGGAACTTCAGAGTGCTTCGACCCTACCATTTACAAATCAGTCGAAGGGAAAAAATATTTATGGTTACCCACCAGGTTAACCGATGCCTGATGGTTTCCTTATCTGGGATAGTTAGACTTTCCCACCATTAAACCTTGATCCACTCAGTTATCACAAAATAACGTGAACCACTGATATGATATTACTTGGGATCCCCCTTAGTCATTGGATCCATGCCGAGGCAACTTTGACAAAGTCCCACTCCGTGAGAATAGAGGTGGTCTAATGCCCAAAATCCTGAATGTCAAAGTCACGAAGTTAATCTAGGCCATTGAGTGTAGAGGGAAGTGTGTCCATAGATCGACGGTTATTTGGAAGTTCGGTCATCTAGCGGTATTGAAGTGCAATCACGAGAGAGTGCAATTTTCGTGAAGCTCTGAAGGCCATAGTAGATCTTGATCGCCCGTTGTATAATTCTCGTGGACCGTTGATCAAATTTCTCTGTGTGTTTGGAGTTTGGAACTCTAGAAGGAAGTGTGGTTCAAGACGAGGAAACCTTTGAACGTCGAAGTTACGAAGTGAAGTGAATTGTCAAATTTGGGGATTCAGGAGTTCAGAACTCCAAGAGACTTGAGATGTTAGAAAGACTGCTCCAAAAAGGGGTGAAGCCAGGAGCTACGTGGAAGCATTTTGGAAGTCTAGGAATTTGGGACTCTAAAGGACATGCGTACATAAGAGAAAAGGGATGTTCTTCATCGAAGTGTCGAACATCGAAATCCCCTACATCTTATGTTCAAATGAAGATCGAATCTTGTTGTTAGATTCGATGGTGGACGAACTTCCACCGTGGATGTAGGAGTTTGAGGATGGTGTGAATGAGATGGATCCACGTGGATGCCACATGGCCCTCAACCAATGAACACTCGAGGAGATTCAGGAAGCCATAACTTGTAAACCAGAGGTCGGTTTTGAGCCTCGTAGTGGTCATTAGAATGTTATGGGTGAGTAGAATTCGATGGAGATCCCAGAATTAGGATTTGGGATAGTTAAGGAAAATGAAATTTAGATGCCCCATTCCCTAAGAAGGTATTCTTATGGTTGGGTGCGTTACAAAGCCATAAACTAGAATGTTGAAATTGTGATTGAACTTTATACCTCAAAAATATGTTGTTTTTAAAACACACAACACTTCAATTTTACCTCCTTGCAGCAGAGATTTGAGTTTTTCTAAAATCTGCAACTTAAGAATTACAATTATTGAGGCTTGCATTCTTCTCTAAAAAATTATGTTTTCCAAATCAATGATGACCAGTGATTCCCTATTGATGTTTTGAACTCCAAATCCTAAAAAAATATCTAATAAACATTTGTTTCTAGTCTTCAGATACAATCCATAAGTTTTACAATATAAAACCCTCTCTCTTAGAAAAATAATAGCACACATATCAAGTCTTTTCCCGTAAAATTATTTTCTAATATTTCAATTTCATCTTTGATTTTTATAGAAGAGCATACTACTTAACTTTATTTATTTCATTTGTAGGTTGCAGAATTCAATGGCTCAATGACGTCCCAAGAGTGAGTTGAAATCAATTGTATTATACAACAAAATTGATGATAAAGGAAAATGGGTTTCGACATCATTATATATTGGGTCATGGGTAGCAATGAAATCATCAATTGGAAGACATAGAATAAAAAAAAGGCGTTTGTAAGAAATTACCATCCATTGGAAAGGTTTGATAAAAGGATTTAGAATGGGTAATGGAGGACAAAAAATGGAAATGATTCAAGTGGCACATGTCTATGACCATAGAGAGATGTCAAAAGAGAAAGTTTATATTCAATCAAATTTTCCCAAAATTGATTGTAATTGCGAGTATGCATAACCAATCTATATATCATAGTTTGTTGAGGTCAAAATTCATTTAAAGATTCTAGGATTTCAAAATCTCTTTATTTTTATTTTATCTCAACATGAATATGGCATTTATCCCATGTTTGTGCATATCAAATTGGAAAGAATGGGAACAAGTTGAACTCATAACTAGTGTTTTCCAAGTTTTTCATTCAAAAATAGGAGAACTACTCTATCTCGGTAAGGATCCTACATGTTTAAAGAAGGAAGGTGTATTATTTTACAAATATGAATACATTATTTCAAAAACAATTGGATCGTGTGGATATCTCAAAGACATCCCTTTACCTTCCCTTAGCTTATTGGAATGGAAAAGTGTATATGATTCTTACGTAAGTTCTTTTCGTTACAAGTTGTTTTCAGAAATACAAATTAGAATTAAACAAAAAGGTGGAATTCATGTGCATAGTGTCATTTTCATGGCATTCTCTATGTTTCTTCATCTTTTTGCAAAGGATTCATCAATAAGGGAAACTGGTAAAATTTATGCTACTTCAAATCCTTCCAATGAGTTATTTAGAATTTTGTTTTCACTAGGTGGGATAGAAGAGTACATGACCATAATGGAGAAGACATAGAGTGCAGATTGAGTCAAAACGCCTTGTCTTTCAAGCAAGTCATTTAATTATTATTTATTTTTAATCGTATCACTCTTCTTCAGTTTTAGGGGTAACAAGAGGAAAAGAGGGAGTTGCTTATGAATGTAACAAATATATGATGATACAAAGTACTTTCATTTGATTCTTTCAGGTATTGGATTTCAAGACAGATGTTATATATCTCATTTAAATTATGTAGGTGGAGACATGTTCGACAAATGGGGAAATGGGTTTGGATTCCAAAGGAATGGAACAACGATGATAGAACACATTCTCCAATAGTTTTATTTGATGTTCTGAAAAATGGCGAATTGTTTAGAACATTATCAATGGAGGAGAATTAGACACTTTGAAATCAAAGAACAATTGGATCTACAAGAAAATTTTGATCATTTTGTATTTGTACTCGGTGTTAAAATGGTAAGAATGTAAAGATGGATATCATGACTCTAATACGTAGACCATAGTATAACAAAGTATTGGCATGTGAAACCTTCTTTATAGAGAAAATAATTATAGTTTCTCTAATTGTATTTTGTAGGTCAGGAAATGATGAGAACATATTGTGCATTTCAAATATTGCATCGAACCTTCTATAATTAAAATTAGGGAATGCTAAAAAAAAAAAATGAAAATATAATGTGTATAATTAATGCACATTATCAGAGCATTCCCCAAATGTAATGGACTTTTTGTTTTGCAATCTCTAATATTGTTTTTGGTTTTATTATTCAATAAACTATACTAGCCCATTTATGACTATATTGTACCTAGACTTTCTTCCAAAGTGCTAAAGTGTTTATACCTATTAATGTTTTGTACACTAGCATATTCTTTGAAAATGAAACTATTCTCTATGTTTTGTGATTATTATGGTCTAAAATTCCTCCAACCGTTTCCATGTGTTGAGTACAAATCTATTTTTTTCTTGAAATATCATAGACTTTGTTTGTTTCCATATGATAACAATTACTGGGTTTTTTCATATCTCGGAAAGAGCATTCTAATACAAATGGAGTGATGCTCATTTTCACCATATCCTGGATTTCTCTACCAACTTTCTTACATGATATAGAAATCATACAAATAGGAGCAATTTCTTATAGAAACTTCAAGTCATTAAGTTGACATTCCATGATATCTTTGGTAATTGAGTATTGGATCTTGTTTTAATAGATTATTTTCAATTAATTTGTTCAATGGATTGATTCAATCGTATCATCTTGGTGATTTTGAGCCTACCTATGGTGTTTAGGGTGATGAGTTGCAAGTGAAATCGAACAAGTTAACCCTCCACTAAGGCACAATTGCCTTACGATTTTTAATATTTGGACTACTGCAAGCCAACTAAAATTGTCAATTGTGTTAAAAATCTAGGCAAAATATAAATAGAAGGGGAAATAGGTTATTCCCTTTTGGGTGAAGAGGAGATTCTCCAGTTGGGAAGTTACTTGAATGGAACTTTCAATTTGTTGTCATTGATTTATTGGCTTTGTGTGGCATGTTGATTATCAAATTTTATCTTATGATTCCATTCACAGTTAAGTTATTTGGCTTAGATATTTGAATTATCACATTGCTCTTTTCCATGGTGATACTAAGGAGATGGTGGAGAAGAATGACTGGAAGGATTTGTTAGAGAAAGATCAGGTAGGTACACATACTTCATACTAAATGTTTTGTTGTAGTTGTTCAATTCTACTAGACTTTGATTTGAACCTTAGTCTCTTGAAATAAATCAAATCTGGCATGCTCTATGACAACTTCAAATTGAGTAGAGAGAAGGACATGTATTCAAAGGATGGAATGAAGGAAAAATAGATGTTTGTCCTACTTACAAGTACCAAAAAAATCCAAAATTCTATGTTGGGGGGAACTTAAAACCAAGAGAAAAGTGGTGCACACCTACATGGTAAGCACAAGTTAATGTAGTTATGATAGTTTGACCAATCACAATTGATTGGATTGAAACCAGTTTTCCAGAAGTGCTCAAAATCTAGAATCTTATTGAGGTTGATAACATCAAATGTTGAAGGATTTCTATTATACTTTTATTGTGATTTTTTTAATACTATTGCTTATATGTAGTTTGATCAATCACAATTGATTGGATTGAAACCAGTTTTCCAAAAGTGCTCGAAATATAGAACCTTATTGAGGTTGATAACATCAAATGTTGGAGGATTTATGTTATACTTTTATTGTGATTTTTTTAAGACTGTTGCTTATATGAGTTGTACTTAAGCAATTTTCCCATTTTTAACTCAAAGAATTTTGATGTTGTCATGTCTACCTTTGACCCAAAGCAATTTTTTTGTGATGCCATGTTGTGTGTGCAGGGTTCTTTTTCACTTTGCTCATTACTGGAGAAGAAAGGCTTGTCATTATCACCATATCTCTTAGGTCGCATTCGATTGTATTGGGAAGGGGATTTGTTGGGTATGTGTTATATTCTTTGCACGAGAAGTATTGTTTGTGCGTTGCATCGGGCACACAAGGGGGTTAGAGGGGGGGATGCTAGGCCCCCCCTTGGGGGGTGCAAGGGCAGCGCCCCCGAAAAAAAAAATTCTACCTCAGGAAACATGTCACATATTTATGTGATTTTTCAGCACATGGTTTTTAGCCGATGGTTTTCTATTTCCAGTTAAGGAATTAGGGTTGTTGACTAATCCAAGTCATTGGGTTAGGTTTTTGGATGTCGTTGGCTCCTATATGTATATTGTATTGTAAACAATGTACCACTATGAATGAATATAGAATATGTTGGTTTTCCCGGTTTGGGTTTCCAGGGAAAAATCTTTGTGTAATGTTTGTATTTGCCATTGTATATTTTCTGTTCTTTTACTGAACATATGTTTGCAGTAAATATTGTACAAGGTTAAAATTTACAGGATTTATATGAAAACTTAAAGAAAACCCTCGGCAGAAGCAATCGATGGAGATCAAAACTTTCCTTGTGGGACTTCTTGAACCTCTTCTGGCCTAATGGCTTGCAATGCAATACAAATTTAAGGCAAAGCGTGATTTTTAGATATATTGTACCATTTTACCTCCAGGTAATATCTAAGTTCCCTACTATGAGAACTATGATGTGAAAATTAGAAATTTGTTATAATCAACTCCTTTGCAAAGAATATTTGAAATTTTTACTATTCAATATTGTATTCATTTCACTTAAATTCTCACAAATTTAGCTCATGGTTGAAAGAGGCTTGTTTTTAATATGTTGCTAGATTCTTCTTCTTTGTTCTTCATTTTCATACATTTCATTATGTTCTATGCATCAATGAAATGTCACTAGTTTTCAAAAGAAAATTCATTATTTGATTTACTTATTATATGGAAGTATAGATGTTGCAGGCAATAGAATTCTACAGATTCATTGAAGCTTCTACAAGTATGTTGCGAGAATGCTACGGGAGGGGCTACATGAGCTTCATCCTTACAAGTGTTATGGGAACTTCCTTTCTGGAAGTTGCTACAAGATCATTTCATGGTTGTTGCAGGTTTCTACTGATTATCATGGATAGAAATTTATGTTATTTGTGATTAAATTTACTAAAACTGCGGGTATGGTTAGTTTGACAATGCAAATGAGACATTTGAGTTCGTGTCTAATTTTGAGAGCATGTTTTATTTATTCATTTTCCATCTAAATCCAAGTGCCTTAAGATGCCTTGCATATAAGTTGGAAGATATTGATGTAGAAAATATGAGGTGCAGTCCATATTTGATTTACCTATGTGGTTTCCATTATTAACCATGTATATTATGCCATAGGCATGGAAGCACGGGTCAACGTTTTAGAGGTCATACACTTGATGAGGTTTTCATTTCTATGATGTTTGACATGGGATTTGTCTAATTGGCAAGGGTGGCACAATAATTACTAAAATGAGGTGAACAAAAGGTGCAAGTAATTAGAATATTTCCAAGGGAAGACCTTCTTCGGTGTTCTTTGGAACTGATGAACTAGTTCATATTGTAGGGGATATAAGGGTGGCAGGAGAAGATTTTGTTCAGATAACTTCAAGGATGTGTGATAAATTAAACCATGAAAGAAGATAGGTTCCTTAACACTACCACAAGTGTTCATATTGTATCAAGGAGCCCCCTTTTTTTCCTATCACAAAAGAAATTGAAGGTGTTGAGAAAATTAAGCAACAAGGAGAAGAAAAGGGCATTCATATTTATAAATGTCATTATGGAATATTTCTAGAAGTTGTTGATTCTATTTCCAAATAATTATCATGTTTCTCTACAATGGTTCCAATATGTTCATAAATTTGTAACAATGGTTTCTCTTGCCACATGATTCATTATACAAGTCTCATAATTGAAGTAATGCCATTTTGTAAAAAAAAAACAACCTTAATAGTTAGAATTGGAAATCTTTTATTGATGAATTTTCAAATTTTGTATTGTCAATATATTTTTTGATGTCTTATTCCATTTTTTGTTTCACAAACTTATCCTTTCAAGAAGCAAAAGAGACCGAGGAGGAAAGACACAAATTTTGTTTCAAAAAATGTTTAATCGCACCTTTAAGGGTTGTCCCGCCATTAAATGATCTATTTTGGAGTGGTTAGCTATAATATTCAAGATATAAAAAGTATGCAGAACAAAAATAAAATTCTAGAAATAGAAGATGAACAAAAATATAACCATAACAACACCACAATAATACCAAATGATACTAGAATAACACCAGAAAGAGCACTTTGATTACTAAGAGAAATGTTCACTTGCCTCTTCGAGGGGGAAACCTATAGCAGAGAAGAAATCTATTACAATAATATCCAAGACAAAAGTTCTCATAACCTCGACTTCTATTTATACTAAATATGTCTATCAAAAGAACCATCTAGATGAAGATCCTTCTAGAAGCGAAAGCTTCTATTAGGTCTTCTTACATTCGACTTATTCTTCCTTATTGCTAGGCCTTATTAATATTGACCTTTATTACATCGGAATATAGTATTCTACCTAAGTGAGGGGTTAGGTCCCTAACATGTCCTCCCCCTTAAAAACAACCTTGTCCTCAAGGCTTGATATGTGGAAATGGTTGTAGAATGGTAGTTGGTTCCCAAGTGGCATATGTTGGGGTTGTATATTTCCACTGGACTAACGCTTCCTTGATGGTTCGATGACACAGGCGACACTTACACTAGTCCAGAAATACTTGTGAGTGTAGCCAAATGGAGCCGTCTTCGTCCAACTCAAGAAGGTTGGTTTGAGTTTGGCACTTAGAT
This sequence comes from Picea engelmannii, assembly GCA_009831015.1. Lineage (NCBI taxonomy): Eukaryota > Viridiplantae > Streptophyta > Pinopsida > Pinales > Pinaceae > Picea > Picea engelmannii. The sequence goes on along the minus strand of ML777053.1, from coordinate 60,283 downwards.
CCAATCACCTTCTTTAAGCAGGAAACATGAAAAACAGGATGTAGCTTAGAATGACTGGGCAAAGCTAACTAATAGGCCACCTGTCCCACACGCTTGAGAAATGTATAGGGACCATGAAATTTGGGTGCCAATTTCTGACAATGGTCAGCCTTGAGGGAATTTTTCTTGTAAGGTTGTAGTCAAAGAAACACATGACCCCCTTCTGCAAATTGACATTCAGAGTGACCTTGATCTGCTTATTGCTTCATGGGATTCTAGGCCATGACCAAATTCTCTTTGAGAATACAAAGAATAGCTTCTTGAATTGTAAGTGTTTGATTAACCGCTTGGACCTTCAAGACACCTGACAAATATGAGAGAACTAAAGGTGGATTTTGTCCATATACCGCTTCAAAAGGAGTCATGCAGGTAGTTGTATGGTATGAAGTGTTGTACCACCATTCAGTTAATGGTAACCATTGAGCCCACTGATTTTCCTTTTTCGAGAAAAAAACACCTCAAATATGTTTCCAAACACTTGTTGACAAATTCAGTTTGGCCATCAGTCTGGGGATGATAAGTTATGTTGAGATGCAATTGGGTGCCTTGTAGCTTGAACAGTTCTTGCCAAAACATTTTGGTGAAGGTTGGGTCACGATCAGAAACAATAGAATGTGGTATGTTGTTGGCACAGGGGCAGACCCAGGGTTCAACGCTTCAACAGTGCACCAACAAAACCCTAACTACCGACCCTTTCGAAAACACCTAGGAATAAAATGAAGTCTCACCCGAGGTAGAGGTAGGGGGGGTTGCAGGACTCAAGTGTCTACAACCTAGCTGGGAAACAGATATGTGATTACAACACCTTAACAGAGCACTTAACCAACAGTATGTCTTAAGTTCTGATTCTTATTCACATTGTATATTAACCCTAAGTGTAGATCAACGCAATAGTAATCAAGACTAAGAATATTTAATCATTTAGAACATAACATTAGAGCATCTAGAATTTATTCATATATCAGGCACTAAGCACCAATGGATCTACCTATCACACATCAAGAACACTGCACTAAGAAAATATAACATAAACATCATGAACGCATTACACAAAGCACAATAACACAGGATATACGTGGTTCACCCCAGTGTGGGGCTATGTCCACCAACTCTTCTTATTCTTTATTATTATATTCCAATTGTCTTACATGCACCAAGCCACTTAGCCAACTCCACAAAGGACAAGAGATCTGTGCGCACCTCGCCAGATCCTCCTTCCCCAAATTGGATCAAAGCATAAAGCCTTACACAATCTGTCACTTTCACTAAGTCGATTCTAGTAACTATATCTTTTTCTTACATCCTTAGTTGCTTATTTATACATTAAAAAAAGGGGCCTAAGAATGGGTAAACCCATGGGTCGACATCCCATACCCGTTACATAAACCCTAAAAGCCTAAAAAGCCTGCAAAATGGGCGAGATCTTACGATCTCCGCTTCGCCTGGGCACTCCGTCTTCGACCAGCCTGTCGAAGTCCCAAAAATTGATCAAACATGACCAACGTTTCCTCCAAACCTGGTCAAGGGATAATAGGCCTCCAACACTCACCTGTGACTCATCCTGAGTCACTCCGATATGGGAAAAATTGCTTCAAAGGACTCGAGCTTAGCTCAAGCTACCTTGACTTGCTGCTTTGCCAGAGCCTCCTGCTAGGAAAACTCCTGAATTACTTTCTCGGTGACAGGCCCTTCTAGGTATTGTTCCACTATCACGACCACATGTTCCAATTGTGATCCTTGTCCCTCGATCTCTTCAAAAATTGTGCAGGCTTCATCCTGCAATGACTGGAGTCTCTGTGTCACCTCCACAACTATTCTTTGGATGGCATTGACCTTCTCTTGAACTGCATGCTACTCCTGCGACCTCTTCATATTTTCCACGACTACAAGCAACTTCAGTTGCGCTTGCACAGTCGACACCTATTGCTTCACCTCCTGGAGTTGTGCCTCCAATATCCTCAGCTTCAGGTCTTCTGCAAGGAGCTCATAGGTCTACGCACTCCGGTCACTTAGTTTCTTACATTCTGCAACCAACACCCTGATTCTTTCTACTGCATTCCTGGAATTTTATTCCCTCTGATATCTTACTTCTTGCGGAGTGCTAGGCACTGCTTGAAGTTGTTGAATGGCCTCAACAAGCTTCCCCACTTGGCTCTCGGTTGTCTCTTCTTCCATCTGTTCCAAGCCCAGCATAGAGCAAAGTGCTCTAGTCACTGCCTCTCTGACCACAGTCTTCTCGACAAGCAGCTAGTCTTTCTCTTTCTGGATTTTCTCTTTGTCCTCTTCGAACTTCTCTCGGAGGTCATATTTCTCTTGTTGTGCAACCCAAAGTTTCTCTAGGATCTCCTTCTTTTCTTGTTTCAAGGGTTATGTGGCCTGCTCCTTTTCTTCTTGGACTCGACGAATTTGGGTCTATATTGCATCTACTAATATACGTAGTTGGGTAGGCTCATCCCCCAATTATACACTTTATGTTGAGGGTGGCGCAGTAGACACTGCGCGGCTCAACTGGATGGCTTGTTGGATGTCTTTCAGTTCCTTCTCAATCCTGTCATACATTGTTTCTTGGTTGGCTTCATGTCTATGTAGGATATCCTCTGAGGCATCTTCTACAACTGTGATGATGAGCTAGATATCATCCATTGTGAGCATGTTCTGTGGCTGAGGCTTAGTGGCTCGGGATTTCTTCCACACGAAGGGTTTCTGTGGAGAAACCTTCCTTTTCTTGGACGTTTTGGCCTCTGTAAGGGGATCCTTCAGTGGTGTTACTTCTCCCTTATCTTTCTTGTCTTCTTCCCCTTCCTCCTCCTGGTTTACTTCGTCGCCTCCTCCTCCTGCAGGTGAGTCAGATGCAGTTTCCTCCGATGCATTGTTATTTTCCTTACTGTCTACGTCCTGCACTTCCTCCTTTTTCTTCTTTATCTTTGCGTTGTTTGGCCCGTCATACTCGGTCTGGGTGACTAAAGGGCTTCCGATGATGTCGGGGTCGGGGAGCTCGATCTTCTCGACTAGTATAAGGAATTCGACTAGCCATTCTTGTTAGAATATGAAGGATTGTGCTCATTTTACCATTGACAATACCCTTGTCACCCAACCATAGGCCGAAGCCACCCTCTGAGCACCTTGACCTTGACAGAGAAGAATACTAGTAGCAATCAATATCCAAGAAAGGCTAATGCACCAAGCAAGAATAGAAACCAAAGCTGATTAGATAGTCCCACCCAGAAAACTGGCGCAACACCTTCCCCAAAAAATTGTGCACAAAACTGCCAACTGCAATGTGCACAATTGGCTCTCTGCAATTCTGAGAATGTGAATAATGAGAACTGGCACCCTATATTTATATTGGTTCTGGCAGACTTATTGGGGCCAACTTCTCCTTCTGGGTACTAATTAATTCATATTATATATATATATTTCTGCAGCCGACATCTCGTCTAGGGTTTCTTTTACTTCTTTTCTTCCTTCCAGAATATTCTAATCTCGTCATAGGTCACAATAGAGTTTCATACCTCTCGAAGCTACCATAATATTAACACTCCCTCCTACCTAGGGAGGTATGGTCTTGAGCACAAACAGACCATTCAACTGGTAGTATCACGAGCACTGTCATTATTATCCAACTGGATAATCTCCTATGACAACTGGTACAATATCAATTGATAGAACACACATGTGTTTATCCATGGTAGTACGCAACTACTCAAACCGTGACACAGTCACAAACAGTGGAACAAATCCAACACAGTAGTATATCTCTATTGTCTGGAGACATGTAGTCTCCATAAAAATCATCTAATGCCAACTTGCACAGAAAAATATTGTTAAAATAAAATGAATCATCTGGGCCAATCTCTCACTCACGTTTGTGAGATATGAAAGAACATTTTCCCTCTGAGTAGAAAAATGAGATATCTAGACTATTCTTCTCAAGAAAGGAAGAATAAATGTCATGTCTTCTGAACCTAGACCATTCCCCACCCTGGGCCATTCTTCCTACACTAATCAAAGTGAACCCTGGAGAGAATTTATAAACCCTAAGGAATGTCTGTCCCTTATTGTTGAGCCTGGACCATTCCCCGCCCTGGGCCATTCCTCCTACACTAATCAAAGTGCACCCTGGAGAGAATGTATAAACCCTAAGGAATGACTATCCGGACCAGTTCCTCTGTTAACCACAAGAGGAAAATATTGTCCTGTATAAACCTCCAAAATGAACCATTCCTCATGTTAACCACAATAAGAAATCATTGTCCGACGAGGTGGGCCAGTCTTCTTGAGTAACCCTCAAGAAGAGATACTTCCCTAGATCACTCCCCATGTTAACCACAATGGGAAGTCATTGTCTATGATACATCAGCAATCTGGACCATTTCCCATGTTAACCACAATGGGAAATCATTGTCCGTCAGAAATCTCAATCCACTTTCCGAACAGGAAAGAATCTATCCAATCTGGACTATTTTTCAATCACAAAGATAAATGTTTCAATAATATTTTTAAGTGCTCCCTCCTAACCTAGAGAGTCTTCCCTTTCAGCTAAGGGAGTTATTTCCACGATCCTCATCTTCTCTCGGAAATATGCAAACTTTATTCTGGATAGAGTTTTTGTCAGAATGTATGTTGTCTGCTCGTCAGTGGGGATATACTCGAGCTTTACCTCTCCTTCCTGGACTTCATCTTGAATAAAGTAGTATTTGATCTCAATTTGTTTCAACCTTTCATGAAACATGGGATGTTATGATAATCTTATACAACTCTGATTATCACAATGTATTATGGTTGATTCTGGAATCTGATCAAATAAGTCGGAGATTAACTTCCTTAATCATATTGCTTCAGTGCATGCTTCACATGCTGTGATATAGTCTACTTCTATTGTGTTGAGTGCGACAGAATTTTGTTTCTTGCTGCCCCAAGATATCATAACAGAGCCCAAGCTGAAACACATACCTGAAGTGCTCTTTCTGTCTTCTACACTTCCTGCCCAATCTGAGTCTGTGAATCCATGAAGTTGTATATTGTTGGATGCAGTATATCTCAAACCATAGTTTATTGTTCCACGAATATATCTTAATACATGATTTGCAGCTATCCAATGCTCATGTCTTGGTTCCACCTGGAACTGGCTTAGTGTATTCATGACAAAGCAAATGTCTGGTCGAGTATTTACCAAATACATCAATGACCCAATTAGTTGTCGATATAGAGATGGATTTACTGGATCATAATCTGGAACTTTCAATTTTCTTATATCCGCATTCATAGGAGTGTCCATGGACTTACAATCCATCATTCCAAATTTCTGAAGGATATTTATTGTGTACTTTCCTTGTCCAAGGAATACTTCACCACGCTTCTACCATACCTCTAGTCCCAAGTAATAATGCATGAGACCTAGATATTTCAAATCAAATTCAGAATCTAGTTCCTTCTTGCACTGCATAATGAGAGACTCTTCACCTGTTATGAATAGATTGTCAACATATAGTAGTAGGATTACAGGCCCATTGTCTACAACTTTATAGTAAAGGTTTGGATCTGCATGACTCTTGGAGAAACCACGTCTCGTTAGATAGTTGTCCATTCTGTCATACCAAGCCCTTGGAGCTTGCTTGAGTCCATATAGAGATTTATTCAATCTGCAAACGTGAGTGTCTCTGGAATGTACCTCAAACCTTTGAGGTTGTTCAATATATACTTCTTCTTCAATAGCTCCATTGAGGAAAGTTGTCTTTACATCCATCTGATGTAAGTTCCATCCCATGGAAGTGGCAAGAGATATGATAGCTTTGATGGAAGTATATCTAGCCACCGGAGCAAACGTTTCTTCATAATATTCTCCCTCCTTCTGGAAGAAACCTCTAGCTACGAATCTTGTCTTGTATTTATCCACGCTTCCGTCTGCTGCATGTTTGATCTTGTATACCCATTTTGAAGTTACCACCAATTTTTCTTTAGGTCTAGGTACAATTTCCCATACCTCATTTTTCATAATGGATTGATGCTCTTTCGTCATAGCTTCTTTCCATTGTCCTTTTTAAACTGCTTCTTCAAATGTGGTAGGTTCTTCATCTAGAAGCTTCGTCATGTATGTTGCATAACTTCAGAATCTTTTAGGTCTTTTACTCTTTCTGAATGTTCCTTTTGGAACCTTGAGTCTCTATGCGTCTTGTAAGGTAGCTTCAAGCCAAGCTGGTCTTTTCTTGGTCTTAGGTACGATATCTGAATCAATGTTTTCACATGGATCCATAGGATAATTAGGTAGTTCCTTTTCGTCATTTACGTTTTCTGTGCTTTCTTCGATAAGTTCTTCAATCTCTTCTTCTTCTATATTTTCTTCTATGGATTTCTTGAAGGCCATCTTCTCATTGAATGTTATGTCTCTATTGAATTCGATCTTGTTTTGTTATGGAATATGCATTCTATAAGATTTGGATGAATCACTGTATCCCACGAATATCCCTTTCTTTCCTTAAGGTTCTAGTTTATTCCTCTTGTCCTTGGGAATGTGAGAGTAAACAGGACATCCAAATATTCTTAGATTTTTCACATTAGGTTTCTTACCTGAGAAATCTTCTTCTAGTGTCATGTCTTTCAATATACGATGAGGACTTCTGTTTTGCACATGTATTGTTGTCATTGTCGCTTCTCCCCACAAGAACATGGATAGACCTTGATCATTTAGTAAGGATTTTACAGTTTCTTCAATGGATCTGTTCTTTCTTTATGCTACACCATTTTGTTGAGGATTATGATGAACTATCATCTCCCTCCTAATCCCTGCCAATTTGCAGAATGTAACGAATTCCTTTGATGTGTATTCTCCACCATTATCGGTTCTTAGTGTCTTGATATTCTTATTCGTGATATTTTCTATTTCTTCTTTGAACTCTTGAAACTTGCTAAATACTTCATCTTTTGTCTTGAGTAGATATAACCAATTCTTTCTTGAATAGTCATCTATGAATATTACGTAGTAAGAAGATCCTCTTAGAGATTTTACTGGAATCGGACCGCAAACATCTGAGTGTATCAGATCTAGAATCTCCTTAGATCTATTGTTGTTGCTTGGGAATGCTTTCTTGATATTCTTCCCAAGGGTACATCCCTTGCAGATTCCTTCATGTGTATATTTCAATTATGGTATTCCTTCAACCATCTTTCTGAGAAAAGGTAATGCTTGATAGTTGATGTGAGCGTACCTTCTATGCCAAAGCTCATTAGGGTTGACTTCATCATGTATGAGAGCTTCTTCATTCTGTTCTAGTAGTCTATACAGATTTCCTTCACGACTTCAAATAACCCTAGCATTCTCTATGCTGGACTCTTTATGCCAAGATAACACCTTTCCATCCACGAAGGCTATTCTGTTTCCTTTGTATTCTAGGCATGATATTGATACAAGTTTCTTTTCTAAACCAGGTACATATAAAACATTTCTTAAGTGAACATAGTTACCTGTTTTCATTTTGATGGAGGCTTGTCCAAATCATTCCACGGGGTAAGTGGTTTTATCTCCAAGCTCTACCTTGTATGAGGTCTTCTTCTCATCTATATTTGAGAGCCTGGCTTGATCTCCCGTCATGTGCCTAGAAGCTCCACTATCGATTATCCACATGTCATCTTCAATCGTTTCGGTAAGTGTTGAGTAGTGTAAAAGACTGATCGGTTCACTCATGTCTTCGGTTGACTGGTAACTAGTCATGCCTTGATCCAAAACTTCAAACTCGTTGTTTCTGTCTTCTGAGAGAGCTAAGAGGTGTGTTGAATTAGGGTGCATCTGAATATCTTCTTCTTGAGAGAGATGATCCATCACAAGGTGTCAGGTCTGAGATTAGGGTTTCTACAATTGCTTCTGCTAGTATTCCTAGCGACAGTGTCTTGGAGGCTGCTCCTGCTAGTAACCCTAGCGGCAGTTCCTCAGCGAGCTCAATATCCTAGTGGCTATGCTTCCTTCCAGCATTTAGGCTGAATGAAGGAGGTGTGGGCCCATAACCTGGTAGAATATGAAGGATTGTGCTCATTTTACCATTGACAATACCCTTGTCACCCAACCATAGGCCGAAGCCACCCTCCGAGCACCTTGACCTTGACAGAGAAGAATACTAGTAGCAATCAATAGCCAAGAAAAGCTAATGCACCAAGCAAGAATAGAAACCAAAGTTGATAAGATAGTCCCACCCAGAAAACTGGCGCAACAACTTCCCTAGAAACTTGCACACAAAACTGCCAACTGCAGTGCGCACAACTGGCTCTCTACAATTCTGAGAATGTGAATAATGAGAACTGGGGCATTGTATTTATATTGGTTCTGGCATACTTACTGGGGCCGAATTATCCTTCTGGGTACTAATTAATTCATATTACATATATTTCTGCAGCCGACATCTCATCTAGGGTTTCTTTTACTTCTTTGCTTCCTTCCAGAATATTCTAATCTCTTCATAGGTCCCAATAGAGGTTCATGCCTCCCGAAGATACCATAATATTAACAATTCCTTGGTTATCTCCTCCATTTCTTCGTCGGTCAATTTGTAGTAGGACTGCAGATCCTCCTTGCGTTCGTCCTTGCGCGTAGTGATGTAAATGAAGTGTCTGTCTGCACGGAACTTCGCTAGCATCCTGTATGTATGCAAGGTGTTCGAGGTCATTCGAGGGAATGATTCAATGGAACTCTTGAGATGTAGGTAGTATACGTGGAATACCACATTTTATTGCCACTGCTTTTCCATGTTGCTCGTATACCACAAGGTGGTGAACCTCGCGGCTAGTGGTTCTGATGGCTCGACTTTCAGGAATGTCTCTCCCTCCGACATCTCCCAAGCAACAAATGCAATGAGAATCCACAACCAGCTGAAGAGAAATTCATAGCGTTGGTCGTGCGCTTCACGACAGTCCTTCTCTAATTCATTGACAAGGTAGCTTGCCTAGTTCATCTGCATCCCTTCGACGCACTTCCCTGCAAGGTCAACTACGAATCTTGTTACTTGCGTAGGGCGGGTATTTCTGACGAGCTTTCCCTCTATCATCTGAAAAGCTAGGCGCACTGCGCCATCCTGGATGGAGGCTACCTTGTAGCCTCGCTTCCCTTTCTCCACATCGTCGTACGCCACCTTGATGTGTTGGGCCAAGGAGAGATATGATGTCTTTCCTGGGTAGAACTGGTGAGGGTCTAGTCCTTGCATGCTCAAGCTGGTGATCAGGTGGATCAATGTCAGATCCACAGTTATGTGCCTATCCAACCAAAGATACCTGTCATGGTAGCACGATAGGAGGATTTTAATGCATGTGTTAACCTCCTGATGTCTTCTGAAGTGGGGGATATTCATGAGGTTTAAGATCATCAACTACATGATCTCTTTAATCCAAGTTTGGGGAACTATCTTGGGCTTCTTCCCGGTCATCTTCGTCAGGTAGAAATGTGGTGTGAGCATCGCATAATTCTTCCTATCGTCGAGGTTGAAATCGCTTATCTTGAGAGTCGGGATCAGTCCCAAATGCAGTCTGTCTGATCGTATCCATTTCGAGAGATACGTAGTGATGAGTGTGTACTCGAAATCCTACAAGTTGTTGTCATGACTAACCGTGTCAGCCATGGGCGGGATGTAGTTGGGCAAGACCGATGGGATCTACTTTGCATTCGCCAAATCGTCGCAGTGCTTGCTTCTTTTCTCCGTCGCAGTTTGGGATGGCACAGATCGATGTCCAATCGAGGGGGATGCTTGCAATCCACCCGTCGATGATGCCTATACTGCTGCAGACATGACTTTCTCAGTCATAAGGTCGATCAAGATCTCTTCTACAGATTTCTCTACTGCACTAAGGTCGTCCGACATGCATGCTCGTAATCAAATAACTTGGGTAGGTGAATGGACACTCAAGGTAATCGAATCTATGGTGAGTTCTAGACAGTACAACGTGGTATGGAATCACGTCTTTATTAGCTCGGATATCTTGGTTTGCAAAAAGTGGTCCCGGTGCAGCATCCGACAGATTAAATAAGCAAAGTCATAATAGATTCCTCCAATGGGAAGGAATGCTTCAATTATTATGAATCCATCTGTTATGGCACGGTCTCAATGGCCCAACAATGATCTTTTTGGAAATAACGATGTTTCGAGCCATTCTAGAGTGTCATTCTAACAGTCAGGACACCTCCAACGGTCATATAGCTTCGCCATGGCGAAGTGCCTCTCTACATGGTTCTGCTAATTCGACGAGGTTCAAGTTCTGTAAGCCTACCTTCTACGAAGTCGTTTCTGGAACTTCCTGCAATTTTTCCAACTTTGCCTTCTTCTTACTAAGATTTCTTGCCTTCCTTCCTGTGATCTGAGTCTCTGGGTTCCTTTTTCCATTCTCATTCTTATTTTATCTTAGCGTATAAAATTCACACTACTGAGGGTATTTCAAAGGGTTCGAGGGTAATACTTATTTTCTTACTATTTCCAGGGTTGGTGCTCTTCTCTTCTGTATGGACAGGTTTTTCAAGCTTTCTTGTGCTCTTTCAACTTCGACAGTTAAGTCTTTGTCCCTTAGTTTATTTTTATTGTCCTCTTGTTCTTGTATTAGTCACTCTATTTTCTTAGCTATGAAATCCCTTAATTCTTGTTTTTTCTGTTATGTAGCTTCTTCCTCTACTTTCCTTCAGATCTGATCTTTCTCAATCCAGGTCTTTCCTAACAAAAGTGAAAAAGGGGCGATGTTCTCAACAAACTTAATGACTTTGAATTCTTCTACGGTCGATTTTCCATGAGAAATCATAGGTACATTAGTAACTCTTCCACATAAGATTATCATCTTTCCTTTAAACAATCCTATCCTTCCCAATGAAGGAATCATAGAAATCTTTCCCAAAATTTCCCAAGTAATTTTTGGCATAATATTCACATGTGTTTCCTCATCTAATACACAGTCTATGTCGAAGTCTCCTATTCTTGTTTCTATACATTTCTTTTATTTTAAGATCTCTAGTAGACTGATGTCTCTATGATCATTCGGGGTTTCTTTCAGTTGTAATAACATATATTATGATTCGTTATGGTTTTCTAACATGTCCTTATTTTCTTGACCTTCTTCATGGTTTTATTGTCTCATGTTCATCTTTTCAACTTTAGCAATCATTCTAGGGAAATCCAAAACCTCATGACCAATAGATTTACAACAAAGACAAATAGGACCTATACCAGGGCATTCCTTAGTAAGATGTCTCGGTCTTCTACAGTTATAATACAATGTCAATCCTCTCTTTCTTTTCAACGATCCCCAACCTTTTATGTACTGTGCACTAGGATCATAGTGATGGACCTTCAATCTACAAACATTATTTCTAGGGTCCTGAATCCACTTGTTAGTCCAAAAAATCTTTCTATGCATAGGAATAACATATCTTTCACTATCTCTATCAAATTTATTCAGATCAAATCTTCTTTCTTCTAGTTGTGTCCTAGTTTTCAGACTAGGACAAAATCTATCAAACGTACCTAAATTCATACTTTCAAAAAAAAAAATTCCACTTGTCTTACCTTTACCAGAGCATAAAGCTTTAAGATATTACCTCTTTTCTTCAGATCGGACTTCTCTTTTTAGCCACAAAGCTTTGCAAGTCAAGTAGAATACTACGCACTACAACAAAAGATCTACCCACAGAGCTTTCTCTTTTCTTCAGTTCCCAAAAATCATAGTTTTAGGTCCCAGCAATGGAACCATTTGTTGGCATAGGGGTAGACCCAAGGTTCAACACTTCAACAATGCACCAAAAAAACCATAACTACCGGCCCTTTCGGAAACACCTGCGAAGAAGATGAAGTCTCACCCGAGGTAGAGGCAGGGGGGGTTGTAGGACTCAAGTGTCTACAACCTAGCTGGGACACAAATCTGTGATTATAACACCTTAATAGAGCACTTAGCCAACAATATGTCTTAAGTTCTTATTCTTATTCACATCGCAGATTAACCCTAAGTGTAGATCAGCGCAGTAGTAATCAAGCTTAAACACATCTAATCATTTAGCACATAACACCAGAGAAGATCTAGCATTTATTCATATATCAGGAACTAAGCATCAATGGATCTACCTATCACACATCAAGAACATTGCACTAAGAAAATATAACATAAACATCATGAACGTATTCCACAAAGCAAAATAACATAGGATATACGTGGTTCACCCCAGTGTGGGGATACGTCCACCAACTCTTCTTCTTATTTATTATTCTCTTCCAATCTTCTTACATGTAGCAAGCCACAGAGCCAACTCTGCAAAGGACAAGATATCTGCGTGCACCTCGCCAGATCCTCCTTCTCCGAATTGGATCAAAGAACAAAGCCTTACACAGTCTATCACTTGCACTAAGCCGATTCTAGTAATTGTATCTCTTTCTTACATCCTTAGCTACTTATTTATACATTACAAAAAGGGGCCTAAGCATGGGTAAACCCAAAAAGGGATTTTGTCCATATACCGCTTCAAAAGGAGTCATGCGGGTAGTTGTATGGTAAGAAGTGTTGTACCACCATTCAACTAGTTGTAACCAGTGAGCCCATTGATTTTTCCTTTCCTATGAAAAACACCTCAAATATGTTTCCAAACACTTGTTGACCACTTCAATTTGACCATAAGTCTGGGGATGATAAGTTGTGATGAGATGCAATTGGGTGCCTTGGAGCTTGAACAGTTCTTGCCAAAAAATGCTGGTGAAAGTTGGGTCGTGATAAGAAACTATAGAATGCGGCATGACATGAAGCTTGAAGACCTGATCCATGAAAAGTTGAGCCACAGTGGATGTTGAAAATGGGTGTTGAAGAGCACAGAAATGAGCATACCTGGAAAGACGATAAACTACTTCCATGATGACTGATTTATTGCCCAATTTGGGTAAGCCTACAATAAAATCCATAGAGATATCTCACCAAATAGCAGGCGGAATCGGAAGCAATTGTAGTGTGCCATGAGATTTGATAGTTTCTCCCTTGTTGAGTTGACACACATCACATTCATCCACAAAATTGCAAACGTCCTGTTTCATACCATCCCATAAAAAATATCGTTTGACCCTACCATAGGTTTTGGTAAACTCGAAGTACCTAACTGTGGGTGTAGCATGAAGCTTAGAAAGTACCATAGATTTAAGTTTTGATTGTTTACTTAAATACAAACTGCCTTTGTATCGCAGCTCTTCATGGAGCCAAGATTACTCTGGGGAAACTAGAGAATTGGACTGCAATTGTTTTATCAAATGCGAACTTTTGGGATCGTGGAGCCATTCCTAGTGAACGACTTGGAGCCAATATGGTACAATGAAGGAGAGAGAAAAAAGGGACCCTTCATCTTCATATTTTTGGGAAAGTGCATCTGCAACCACATTGTCTTTGCCTTTCTTGTAAATGATCTCATAATCATATCCAAAGAGTTTAGTCACCCATTTTTGTTTCTCTAGGGAGGAAATGCGTTGTTCCAGAAAATACTTTAGGCTTTGAAGATCCATCTTAATTTGGAAGCGCTTCCCCAACAGATAAGGGGGCCAAATATCAACGGCATGCAGAATAGCCAACATTTCCTTTTCATAGAGTTATTTGCCAAAGTTTCGTCCATACAGTTGTTTGTTGGTAAAGGCCAAAGGTCGGCAGTCTTGCATAAGGACAGCACCAATTCCTTTACCGGAAGCATCATATTCTAGGACGAAGGTCTTTGTGAAATCAGGAAGGGCTAGGACTAGAGCGGTGCACATGGCCATCTTCAAGGTTTGAAAATCCTGAGCAGTTGTTGGAGTCCAAGTGAAAGAATTTTTTTTAAGGAGTGCAGTGAGAGGTGTCGCAATCTTTCCATAATTCTTAACAAACTTGTGATAATAACCTGTTAAGCCCAAAAATCCACGCAATATTTTGAGAGTCTTTGGGTGAGGCCAATCTTGCATATTTTCAATATTTTTAGGATCCACCCTGACTCATGCCTTGCCAACAAGATGACCCAAGTACTCGACTTCAGAGGTGCCAAAAGAACATTTAGATTGTTTCAGGAAAAGTTGGTGTTGAGAGAGTAGATGGAGAACTCGATCCACATGAGCAAGATGGTTTGTCCAGGTTTTTCTATAGATGAGGATATCGTCAAAGAAAACTAATACAAAATAACATAGAAAAGGATGAAAGACATGATTCACGAGGCTTTGGAAAGTGGAGGGAGCATTACACAAGCCAAAGGGCATGACCAAAAACTCATAGTGGACCTCATGAGTTCTAAAGGCAGTCTTAGGAATGTATGCCTCTTTCATACGGATCTGGTGGTAGCCAGAATGAAGATCAATTTTAGTAAAGAATTGGGTGCCACTCAATTCATCCAAGAGGTCATCAATGACAAGAATGGGAAATTTGTCTTTAATGGTGAGTTTGTTGAGGGCGTGGAAGTCAGGACACATGCACCAAGAACCTTCTTTCTTAAGGACCATGACCACCGGAGAAGAGTAGGGGCTTGTACTAGGGCAGATATCACCTGCGTTAAGCAGTTCTTGAACCATTTTCTCAATTTCAGTTTTTGGGGAAAAGGGGTGACGATAGGGATGGGTATTGGGAGGAAGTATTCCTAGAACAATGGGAATGGAATGATCATGAAAATCGCGGTAAGGAGGGAGTCCTTGGGGAGTGGAAAAAAAAACTTGATGTTTAGAGAGGATGGATTGGAGGTCCTGTGGCACAGAGGGTGTTTTAGTTGCTTGTATGGTATGGAGTTGGTCAATAATGCCAGAATGACCTTTTTTGAGCATATTTTCCATGCGATGGGAACTAATTATCTCAAGGGAACCGACGGTGATTCCTTGGAACTTATATTGTTGTCCCTCCTGGTCTAATTGCATGGTTAATTCCTTAAAATCCATGAGAATGGGACCCAAAGTCCTTAGCCAGTCTGCACCCAACACAATGTCACAACCGCCCATATCGATAGAAAACATATGAGATTTCAGGTGGTAGTCACCAATTTGGAGACGCACATTTTCACAATGCCCTCCACATTTCATGGACCCACCATTTTCAATCATGATTTGAAAATTATTGACTGCACAGATATAGCAATTAGTCTCTTGGGAAATGCGGTGATGAATAAAATTATGGGTGCTTCCACTATCAACAAGAATGATGACCTTCATATGCTTGATGTAGCCAATTAGCTTGAGGGTTTGGGGAGTAGAGAAGCCAATGATATCATTTAGGGAAATGACCGGTTTGACTTCGGGAGGGTCTGAGGGAGGGGTTATTTCAGTGGGATCAGGTGACACAGACACAAGGGGATCTTTAACATCCTCTTCCGAAACATCCTCCGAGTTGGCTATAAAAAGATCTTGTTCCTTACACTTGTTTTCCAGAAAATATTTGTCATCACAATTATAACAAAGGCCTTTGAGTTGGCGTACAACCATTTTGGCCCTGGTCAATTTTTGGATCTTTAGTGGAGTAGAAGGAGGAGTGGGATTGACTAGTTTAATGCGAGGAATAAAGGAGGGCTTTCGGTTTTGAGAAGAGACAACATGTTGTGATTCCTTATCTCTTTTAGTAGCCTCCACCCAACTATGAGGCCGATCCATGAGAACATGGGCATGAATCTCATCCTTGAGGCCACTGATAAAACATTCTTGGAAAAAAGCATCAGACATGCCCTCTGTACGAAAAGCATGTCGCTCAAAAGAAGCTATAAAGTCTTCCACTGTGCCAGATTGTTTCAACTTTTTCAAACGGACTAAATGGTTGGTGTCAATGTCAAAGTGTTCATAAAGCTCTGCCACAAAGTGTGTCCAAGCAATATACCCTTGACGGGTAGTTTTTCTCCATTGCCACCATTTCCAACATTCTTGATCTAGATGGAGAACACCGTACTGGAGTTTGGCCAAGTCATCTAAAATGACGTACAAAGAGAAATGATGTTCCATTTGAGTTACCCAACCAATGGGATCCGAGCAATCAAATTTGGCCACATCCACACGTGGAAGGCGTAGATCATGTTGAAAGTGATGGGGTGGAAAATTATGGGAATGAGAGGAAGTTTCAACTTTTGTATGCAAAGGTGGGTCAGATAAAGGGGGATCTGCAAGGATATGTAGCTTGGTGCAGATCATCGAAGCGACAGATTCAAGATGGGTAGTCATGTCTTGTTTGAGGTTTTCTTTGAGTTCCTCGATTGAGGTGGAAATGGATAAATGCATGTTTTTATTAATGGTGGAAATATTGGCACTGAGTTGTCTCACTTCTTGTTGGGTCTCTATGAAATTAGATTGCAAGGTATTGAAGTGAGCTTCCAAGTCTTGGCTATGAGTATGGGCCATGATGACGAGGGAACTGAAAAGGGGCGGGTGGGGTCAAAACAAATTCTGAAAAATGATAGGTATGATTGTGATAAGGGTGAAGAGATAAATCCAATGGAATAGGTCTCAAAGAATGGTGCAACAAAATCCATATTTTTTTTGTTTTTTTTACACCTGTGGAGTTATACTCCGGTCTGAAGAATACTGCAATGATGAAATGCCCAAATTCTTAACCAAGAAGAAATGTGTAGTGATTTGGAAACTCTAACACAGTTGCGTGGCAATAGATCTTGTCTATTTTAATTTATTTTTTTCATCCCCAAGGGTTAGGTATTCAAGGGTTCTATAGAAAAGGGTTTGTCATGTGTTATAGATCTCTCATATACATGTGGGGTCCAACATTAGTACTCGGCCCAATATCTCACGACACCAACTAATGAGGCTAGACTGTGCCCTTAGTTGTACTACCCGACTACCCAGGTACTAGAGAGTATCTTCCCGAGTGTTGTTCTCGGTGGCACTATAACAATCAAGAGGTCGATCGGTTTATCTAAAGAGGGCTTCAGGAAATCTAGGAAGATATTTATACAGATGTTGTCTGATGTGATACCACTCGAAGGGGTACCAACAAGGGTTACAAGGGTGGCCAACAGATGTGCTCTTGTTGGCCCTTGACTAAGTTTTGGAAGATTCTTGGTCATGTTGACCTATTTTGGGACTTCGACAACCTGTTGAAGGAGGAGCGCAAGACGAAGCACAGATCACGGGATCTTGGCCCCTTTTTGGGTCCTCTTTGGGTTTTTGGGATTATTTAATGGGAATGGGATATCGACCCATGGGTTCACCCATGTTTAGGCCTATTTTCTATATAAATAGATGTTTAGGAAATATAGAAGGAGGGTGTGTGCATCTATGTGATGTGAATGTATACT
The DNA here is from genome assembly GCA_009831015.1 of Picea engelmannii. Lineage (NCBI taxonomy): Eukaryota > Viridiplantae > Streptophyta > Pinopsida > Pinales > Pinaceae > Picea > Picea engelmannii. Next base: position 43,020 of record ML777053.1, on the reverse strand, counting down.
AAGTGCAAGTAGATTTTGTAAGTGCTTTGTGCATGACTGTAAGAGATTTGCATAGCTAAGTGCAAGTCCTTGTAGCGGATTGTGGAAGGCTTAGTGTTGTAACGCAAGGAAGAAGGATCTAGAGAGCTGAGCAATTCATGTGTCATGTGCGGAGTAAGGGTTTTGAGGCTCTGTTCTTGTAACCAATTGATTGAAGACAATAAAGAAGAAGAGTTGGTGGACGTAGCCCCAGGGTGGGGGTGAACCACATAAACATTGTGTTATGTTGCTTTGTGCTTTGTCTTGATCTGTTCACATATTATTTGTTAAGTGCTTTGATGTATTTAGATAGATATACTTATGCTTTGTGCTTATTATATGTGAGAATGTTATATCTGATCTATATAGCCATGCTTATTGCTTGATATGCTCGATCTGATCTATTTTTCTATGCTAAGTGCTTAAGTACATTAGATTAGTGTGAATGTTGGGAAGTTATGTTTTATCAACAAAGTGGGTATTGATTTCATATTGAGGAACTGACGGTGCTAAGTTCTTTACTAAGTAGTACAATCACAGATCTGTGTCCCAGCTAAGGTTGCAGACACTTGAGTCTTGCAACCACCCCTACCTCTACCTTGGGTGAAACTTTATCTGCTCCACAGGTGTTGCCGAAAGGGCTGGTAGTTAGGGCTTTGTTGGTGTCTTGTCATAGCGTTGAACCCTGGGTTTTCCCCTGTGCCAATAAATGGTTCTGTTGTTGGGACCTAAGACTGTGATTGTTGGGAACTGATAAAGAAGAATCTTTGTGCAAAGATTCGACCTGAGATTGTGAAATATCTATGCATAGATATGTTCCCTAGTGCATGTGCTAAAGAAGGAAGCTCGATATGAAAGAAAGGAGGTATGATCTGAAGGAAAGAAGCAAGATCTGAAATCTTTATGCTCTAAGAAAGGAAAAAGTGGGAATTTATGATTAAAAGAGGTAAGATCTACAAGCTGTGTGCTTTGATAAAGGTAATAATAGTGAAAAGTTTTAGATCTGGAAGCTTTGTGCTGTGTAGAAGTAAGATAAGTGGAAATTTTTGTTTCTAAAGTATGGATCTAGGTATGATTGATAGGTTCTGTCCTAGCTTGAAAACTAGGGTATTAATAGATGAAAGAAGGCTTAATATGAGTAGATATGATAAGAATAGTGAAAGATATGTTATACCTATGCATAGAAAGAATGTTTGGACTAACAAATGGATGCAGGATCCTAGAAAGAGTTTTTTGCATGATAGCTACCATGATCCTAGTGCGTAGTACTGGACAAGTTGGGGATCATTTAAAAGAAAGAGAGGATTAACCCTCTGTTATAGTTTCAGAAGACCGGGACATCTTGCTAAGCAATGTCTTGGGAAAAGACCTGGTTGTATTTGTTGTAAATCTATGGACCATGAAGTGTTAGATTTCCCTAGAATGATTGCTAAGCTGGAAGAAATGAATCTGAATAAAGAAAACCCTAAGGCAGATCCAGAAATGGTATAACCCCAAAAAGAATCAGAGAAATTATAGCTGTGAATAAACGAAACCCTGAATGACCATCAACATGTCAGTGTATCAGAGATATTCAAGGAAAAATAATGCATTGAAGTAAGAATAGGAGACTTCGACATTGACTTTATTCTGGATGAATAAACACAGGTGAATATCATGACAGAAAGAACTTGGGAAGCCATAGGTAATCCTGATATGATCCCTTCATTAGGAGGAATAGGACTATTCAGAGGAAAGTTAATAAACCTATGTGGAAAGCTCTCTCGCATACCTATGAACGCTAATGGAACTTCAACAGAAGAAGATTTTAAGATTATTAAATTTATTGAAGACAACGCCTTGTTTACCATGTTATTGGGAAAACCTTGGATTGATAGAGATCAAGACAAACGAAAGGAAGAAGAACAAGTTTTGGAACAGAAGAAAAAAGAGTTAAAAGATTTCATGACCAGAAGGATCACACACTTGATTGCAGAATAGGAGAGAAGATCAAAGCTATTTAACACTAGAAACCCAGATGTAGAAGATTAAAGAACATTAGAAGACCCACAGAAGACCAAATTACCTACCCCAGACAAAGACGAAGTATTATCCAAGAACCCTAGGGAAGAATCTCAACAGTGCAAAGTAACTATGACCAAAGAAGATAAGAATCAGAATGGGAAAAGGAATACCGAGACGAATCTCACTGGAAAGAAGGATAGAAAGCTAAGTAAGAAGAGGGATAATATTGAAAAGTTGTAGAAATTCCCAGAGGGAACCTCACAGAAGGAAAATCTGCAAAATTGGAGCTTCGCCAGGATATCAGAACAACGACACATGGCACTTTGCATGACGAAGAAATACAGTCGTTGGGGACATTATAACCATTTGATCGACGCTCCAAATGGGCATAAAGGAAATTTTGGTTCCTCATCAGAGCATTGGACCGTGTCATAACGGACCAAACAAGAGTTAATGGAGCCTCATACCTATTGCAAGTGAACCGTTGTCAAGTTCCCTATTTATCCCACCACGCCACGCACCAAGAACACTTTTGCTAATTAAGAATTCGAGCCCACAAACTAAGACAGGTTTATACAGTGATTATAGCACTCTTTCTTTCTATCTCATTATTGTGTCTAAGTTGTTCCCCAAACCCACGATTGTTAACCCCGAGTGCGTATGTTGGAAGAATTGAGCGTTGCAGAGAAAGATGCTGAGGAAGTTTTGATCGACCTGATGACTGAAAGAGTCATGTCAGAGAGAGGATTATCCACAGGTGTACAATCATCATCCAGGAGAGCACTTCTAGCCTCTTCGTCAACTGCTCGAGCCAAACCTTCCCAGCCAGCCGATGAAAAGCGAACCAAGAACAGAGACGATCTCACGAATGCTAAGTTAATTTCGAGCATTTTACCCGCCTATATACCACCTCTGAGCGGCACAATCAATCAAGACAGTGTGCCCAAAGAATTTGAGTATGCTTTGGTCACTGTGTACCTCCCGAAGGGGATACGCGCAGTTCACGCAAACCAAGAAAAGATTGTTGCATTGAAGTTTAGCAAATTCAACCTCAGCGACAGGAAGGTCTACAACGTGCTCGCCCCACATAAATACCTGACCAAAACAAAGGGAAAGAATTCAAAGATAGTTCCCCAATCATAGACTATGAATCTCGCGCAATCCACACTACTCAATGTCATGAAGATTCCTCACTTCGAAAGGCACCAAGAAGTGAATGAATGCATCAAGCTGCTGCTGTCATGTTACCATGGCAGATACTTGTGGTTAAACTGTCATATCATAGTGGATATGACATTGATCGATCGGATCACCGGGCTTAGCATGCAAGGACCCGATCCACAGGATTTCTATCCTGGAAAAGCCATAGATTGCGCTCTTGCACAAATGATCAAGGACACTTATGGAGATGTCAAGAAGGGAACGTGAGGCTACAAGGTAGCTTCTATCTAGAGTGATGCAGTGCGCCTTGCCTTTCAATTGATCACAGGAAATTTAGTTCGCAAGAACTGACCCACCCAAGTGACTATCTTTATAGTCGAACTCACAGGAAAGTGCGCGTAGGGCCTACAAATGAATTGGATGAAGTACCTTGTGAACCAGTTGGAACTGGACTGCAGGGAAGCGCAAGATCAGGGATATGAATTCCACTTCAAATGGATTCTAATCCTTATCACTTTCATCGCATGGGAGATGTCGGAAGGTGCGACCTTCCTGGACATCGAGCCCTTTGAACCTCTGGCCACGAAGTTCATTACACTGTGGTATTCAAGTGACATGAACAAGCAATGGCAGTCAAATGTTGTGTTCCATACATATTACAACCAGTTGAAGACATACATCCAGTCCGAGCCTCACATCGCGCCAAATACTCTCCATAGGTTTCGAACTTTAATGAAATTCAGCGTGGACCGCCATTTCATTTATATTACAGCACGCGCTGATGAGCACAAGAAGCAACTTCAATCTTACTACAAGATGACAAAGGAGGACTTACAAGAGATTACTAAATACTGGTGGGCGGACCTCCTCATTCTAGTATATCATGTATAGATGTCTGACATTGACAATCCAGAAGCAGCGCATGATACACTTGGACGCAGCAAGACAAAGAAAAATGAAGAAGCCCAAGATGTAAGTTGTACCTCAACAAATACTTCTTCCATCTCACCTGCGCAAGGAGGAGATGGCAGAGAGATAGATGGCGCAAAATTTGAATAGAATAAAGGCGAGGTTACACTACCTAGAGATGAGGAGGATCCCTTGAATAAAAGGAAGGTTTCCCCCCCGAAGCCTTCTTCTCGAAAGAAATCGAAAGCCTCTATGAACAAAATGAAGACTACCCTCACCTCAAATGAATTTGATTTCATCGTAGCAGCACTGAATGATGCTTTGCTGGAGATAGCAGAGAAGCAAGAGGCTCAGTAGGAGGAGATATACAATCAAATTAAGGTTGAACTTCAAGGTGTGCAACAGGCACTACATTCTAGCTGCGCAGTTTCCACTGGGCCTCTGCCATTGGAAACACCATAACTGGGAGATGAATCAGCTCAACTCCACCGAATTGTTGATATAGTCGAAGATCACCTTCGACAAGAATAAGAAGAAATAGTGCAAGCCACCCAGGCTTTAGCACAAGTATAGGAAGACCTTTTAGAGAAACGTTGTACTACAGAACGAGAAAAGATTTCTCTCCAAGCGAAGTGGGATGAAGAAAGAGCACAGTTGCAACAAAGCAAGGAATAGTTGCTCGCGGAGCAACTCGAAGTAAAGGAAAGGGTCAACAGAGAACTTTGCTATGTGACATTCATCGAAGTAAAGGCTGAAGAGAGAGTCCCACAACAGGTGGCACAACTTGAAGAAGTAATTCAACAACTACAACAACGCATAGTAGATTTGGAGCTACGCGCAGTGCCTGAGACCCCGCAAGATGTAAGAGATCAAAGGGAAGCAATTGCCCGCAGCGCAGTTGATATATTGAAGGCTCTTGTCGAGGAGTGCACGAAGTTGAGTAATCACAGTGCCCAAACATATGAGAAGCTCGTTGAGAACCCAGAGTTACATGAACTGGATTCGCATCTCCAGAGAGCGAAGAAGCACACAGACACACTACACGTGCAGCTGAAGGACCTATCAACTATAGACATAATGAAGATATCTCAAGAGCAATGCACTGCCCAGCAACAGATCCATACGATCCAGAGAAAAGTTATGGAAGTAACTCAACAGCTCCAACTTATGAAAGATAAGGCATGCCAATTGTTCACAGAGGTTGAAAGCTGAGGAGCAGAGCTAGAACAGGTTGTCACTACAGTAGAACAACGCATAGAAGGGCCAGTGAATGATGAAGTGATCCAGGAGTTCGTCGAGCAAGACGCTGAAGTAAAGTAGCAGGTCAAAGCAGCTCGAGCCAAACTCAAGGCATTCGAAGCAGAACTTATCAAACCAGAGTGACTCGGGACGAGTCACAAGTGAGTGTTGGGGGCCTATTGGCCTTGACCAAGTTTTGGGAGATTCTTTGTCATGTTGACCTATTTTGGGACTTCGACAGCCTATCGAAGGAGGAGCACAAGAATAAGTGGAGATCACGAGATCTCGAACCCTTTTTGGGTCCTCTTTTGGTTTTTGGGATTATGTAATGGGAATGGGATATCAGCCCATGGGTTCACCCATGTTTAGGACGATTTTGTATATAAATAGATGCTTAGGCAAGATAGAAGGAGGGTGTGTGCATCTATGTGATGTGAATGTATGCTAAGTGCAAGTAGAGTCTGTAAGTGCTTTGTGCATGACTCTAAGATATTTGCAAAGCTAAGTGCAGGTCCTTGTAGCAGATTGTGGAAGGCTTAGTGTTGTAACGCAAGGAAGAAGGATCTAGCGAGCTGAGCAGATCTTCTGTCATGTGTGGGGTAAGGGTTTTGAGGCTCTGTGCTTGTAACCGATTGACTGAAGACAATAAAGAAGAAGAGTTAGTGACGTAGCCCCAGGGTGGGGTTAAACCACGTAAACATTGTGTTATGTTGCTTTGTGCTTTGTCTTGATGTGTTCACATATTATTTGCTAAGTGCTTTGATGTAATTAGATAGATCTACTTATGATTTTTTCTTATTATATGTGAGAATGTTATATCTGATCTATATAGCCATGCTTAGTTCTTGATCTGCTCGATCTAATCAATTTACCTATGTTAAGTGCTTAAGTACATTAGATTAGTGTGAATGTTGCGAAGCTCTATTTTATCAGTGAAGTGGGTATTGATTGCATATTGAGGAACTGATGATGCTAAGTGCTTTACAAAGTAGTACAATCACAGATCTGTGTCCCAGCTAAGGTTGCAGACACCTGATTCTTGCAACCACCCCTGCCTCTACCTCGGGTGAGACTTCATCTACTCCGGAGGTGTTGCCGAAAGGCTCAGTAGTTAGGGCTTTGTTGGTGTGTTGTCGTAGCGTTGAACCCTGGGTCTGCCCCTGTGCCAACATCGCTTAAGTACCACTTGTATTTATTGCGTGTATGAATCCCCGACCACAGGTTTATGCGCATAACGACAGATCTATGTAGCTTAAAGACATCGAAATACGTCTCTACCCTAAAAAAAAAATTAACCCACAAATTTCTGCCGAGGAAAGTGCTCTAATACCACTTGTAATATTCCATATATAAAAAGTATGCATAGCAAAAATAAAATGCTAGAAATGGAAGATGAACAATAATATAACCATAACAACACCACAATAATACTAAGTGATACTAGAATAACACCATAAAGAGCACTTTGATTACTGAGAGCAATTTTCGCTTGCCTCTTCGAGGGGGCAACCTCTGACAGAGCAGAGCTCTATTACAATAATATCCAAGACAAAAGTTCTCATACCCTTGACTCTTATTTATACTAAATATGTCTATCAAAAGAACCATCTAGAGGAAGATCCTTCTAGAAGCGGAAGCGTCTATTAGGTCTTCTTACATTCGACTTATTCTTCCTTATTGCTAGGCCTTATTAATATTGACCTTTATTACATCAGAATATATTATTCTACCTAAGTTAGGGGTTAGGTCCCTAACATTAGCACACTATATTTAGCATATTTTGAGGCCATTTTCAAACCTATTATCAATGTGTGCACCAGCATTTGGGTCCATCATTAAATAATATATTTCAGACGTGTCAATGCAGTTAATAACCATAGAGCTTGTACATGGGGGACACACATGTTTAATAGATTTATGGATGTATTTTCCATGGGGAATTCTCTTGTCTAGCGAACTATAAATATCCTTTACAGTGGGCCAATTCATCCACTCCATCTTTCATAGTTGCTATAAATACAGTTGAATTTATATCCATGACAAGAGAATGCAAGCAAAGGAAAACACTTGAATACCTACCAGAAAGGGACCATGGATTTCAATCTCTGAGCATGAGTTGATAAATTCTTGAAATAATGTCAATCATTATGACCTTCTCATGTGGTCCATGCAAGGTACAAAATGTAACAGTGTCATTAATCAACATAATACCCTAAAATGTAGGTCTATCATCACATGGCCATAAGAATATTACAATCTTGATTGCAATATCATCATATTGCATATTGCGGCTAAACGCCTAAAATGTCATGGATTGATTGTCTAATGGAAAATATTTTTTTAAGGGAAATGGTGTATTTTTCACTCTATCAGGGTACACATAATTAAAATTCAAATCATGGTAAAGCGCCCAATTTGAGTTTTCCATTAGTCAAACCACATGAGCATAATCGTTTCCTAATGCTTTTGGTATTCATATGTTGGGAATCTAAGATTGAAATTTGACACAATGTAGAAAAAGGGAGACACCAAGTTTTGTTGAGTTTTTCGTAACCCTTGAGATGTTTCTTACTAGGAAACTATGCCAAGACATCCATTTTACACTTGATTTATTTATATTTTGATTATATGTTCCAAAACATAGTATTTTATTGTTTTACCTAAGATTTTGACCATTGATCTTTAATAATTAAATATCAAAACTTGAGGGGCGTGATTTAATGTTTTAGACAACTTTTGAATGTTAAATGAATGAAAGAAGATATTAAAGAAATGAGATTGAAAGTATAGCAATGTATCCTTCTTGAATAAATATTATTGTACTTTCAATGGAATATATATATATATATAAACACAAACTAAACTGATATATATGTTAAAGGGATTGTGTAGAAGAAACAACGTCAAAAACATTTACAAAGGGGGTATTTAGCTATTTGTTTTCTGTAAATATAAATTTTATAGTAATTACATTTCTCAACATTCTTGTTGGGTTATTTTTTAAAATTCCTAAACTGTAAACATCTTTACAAAACTACCCAAGGCACCACCAAATTTTGAAAAACATTCATCGCATATTATATGTGGTATCCTGAATTTCAAAGTTATGCATGAGATTGAGAGGTTCTTCTTCGATCCATTGGTGTCGTTCCTTTGTCAGATATCCTAGGGTTTTTTTCAGCTACGCTGTCATTTGGAACTAGTCTTCCAAGTTTAACAGAGTCAGATGTTGAGTGTTGGGCTAGTTTAGGATCTCGCAGGTGAAGGAAAATTGCCTCCATGTCATCCATTATGTGTGCTAGTGAAAAGAGACCAGCCTCAAAGTAACTAAACCTTTCTTCCATCTGATTGGAGAGCTTAGACATTATTCCTTCCATCTCTCATAGTTTCTCCATAAGTTGTTGGATAACAACATTGTTTTCCTGCCTTGTTTCTTCATGGCTCCTACAAACTTTCCATTGGTCACTTATCGATGGTTCCATAGGAATGCCTTGAGCATGAGCCCTGAAACTACTCCAAGTGATGGTAAAAAATGAGCACGGAGAGCATGGTGTGTAGAGAACAATAATTGCAGCATCGAATTGACTATACATAAAAGGGAAAGTGGAAAAGGACATGATGTTTTGTTGGAGAAGCCGAAGGAGAGTGTCAAACGAAACCCTTGACTAGAGAGCCTGGATCCTATCTCTCATGGCATTGGATAGAAATGAATTGTGCAGGTGGAGGTGAGGAGGTGACCCATATTCGACATTCAAAATTCTTGGCAAGACTGATCTTTTTGAACCTAAGGGATTCAGCTCCAACACTGTGAAGAGATTTGTCATATCGTGGTTGGGACCACTGCATATGAAGTTTGAACCTCGTGAGATTGGAGAATACATCACATAAGCCACATTAATCCTTGTCATTGTTATGATCTCCCTTCACACATATGAGGGAATCCCAAGGTACAAGTGTGCTACAACTCTTGACAAGACATGTCATAGTTGAGGGTTAGAGGATGGGGAGAGCCCCCCTCTCATTATTTCAAAAAAAAAACCCTTGGAGCATTCTTGATCCTCACTTTTCCATTAGGTCTTCTTGGGGGTTTAGGTGCCTTTTTACATGGTAGATTCTTATTTCTCGAATTTCTGAGTTAAGGTGGTAATTCTTTGGAGGATGTCACTTAGAATATTATTTTCTAGGTAATGTTTGTTGATGATAGTCTTAATTATTATCATTGAATAGCCAAATACTGTAAGTAGGGGGATACATCAATATCTTACTAGATTAAGATCAACAAATAGGGCATATTCTTCTGCTAGATTGTTTGTCATTGTCCCAAAACCCCAGGCATATTGAAGCAAATTATTTCCTCTGGGATCAAAAAGAATCCCACCCACACCTACCTCCCCTGGCATATTTACATATATTGATGTAAATTTGTTTTCCTAAAATTAACAATGTTGAACATTAACGATATTGGCATGTTGATTACACCTTGTTGTGCATGTTGTAAACTTGAGATGTTTTTTTTTAGGAAACTATGCCAATACATCCATTTTACTCTTGAATTAAATGAGTTTTAATTTTTATGTTTTAGAAACAAAGTATTGCACTATTTACCTTTGGTTTTGACCAGTAAGGTTTAATAGACTAAATTTCATAGCTTAAAGGGACTTTATTTCACAATTTTAGATTATTTTAAAATTTTGAAGAGTGGAAAGAAGCAATCTCCAGAAAGAATTGAAAATATCACAATGTATTCAATTCGAATAAATATCGTTTTATTTTCAATTAGAAGAAAATATTATAATTTGTACATGATTCATAAAAATTAATAGCCGAACATAAGTGAAAATATCATTACTATTCACAAGGATAAATATGAAAAACAAAAATCTAAATTACACTTAGAGTATAATTCAAGAAATCTGTGAATTTATGACTCATTTGCATAAAATTCCAGATACCAAATACATGTTTTGAAATAAATATTATGGAAACATAAATTATATGAGAAACAAAGAAAACATGAACTAAAATATGAAATTAAGAATCCAATTAAGATTTGAAAATGAATCTTTTTATTAAAATCTTTTCTTGTCTCCAATAAAAGTCAACCCTCTTTACAATGAGTTTTTCCTTTTTTTTTTATAAAAAAATGAGTATAACCAAAAATGGTTATTTAGAACTATTTTTTAGCCTCAAAATTACAGCAACAGATTTGACTATACAAAGATAGTAATAAATACATTTGAACTTGGGATTTTCCCAAAAATATCTCCTTGGCCTCAATTGTATTGATGACTCATTATGTTAGCAACTGAATTAGAAGTCCCCAATTTTCACTTGGATGGGTAGTTGAGAGCCATCATTATATATGCAATATATAATTTGGTGTATTTCTTGTATGATGGAGGATTTGAGAAAATATTTTTAATCTACCACAACAAATAAAAATCATCTATGAGGATATCCACTATAGTTTGTCCTTTTATGAATTCAGTTTATGATTTCAGTTATTCCTTGAAATTTATCCTCGTTTTATCTCACTTTGAACGGGTCTCTTTTGTAACATTCAAATGTTACATTTTTTCCTTTATCATTCCACACAGTAGGCAATCCCATCTTTACCCATTTTTCATACTAGCTGGTAAAAAAATCAATATTCCTTCTGACCATTATGCATTTATTATGTGCTTGTTGTATCAAATTTCTTTCTGTAAAGATCTTCTTTGTTTTTGGTACCATTGTTATTATGTCCTTTATTCTTCAATGATTCCTTTGAATTAGTATTGAGAAATTTAATAATTCTTGTAGTCACTTGAGGTCTAGTTCCTGATTCTTGAAAAGCTTGGTGTATAGTTGTGTCTACTTCATCAGCAAGAGAAACTTCTTCTCCAATTATCTTGAAATAATCCCATATTTTATCGATTTCAAAGATAATTTGATCCCAAATAAGATGTTTGGATCATATTAGATATGACTTTCAAGTTAATTTATTTTGCAATTGTTCCCTTTCTTCCAACATCGTAGCTTTCAATTTCCGGTACTGCTCAAATTTTGTCCTTGTCATTTAGCTACTCTTTGAAAGTTTTGATCTCATACTTTTGTGTAGAAATTGATTTCTTTAGCTTCTCAATCTCAAATCCTTTTAGATTGAGTTTTGATATTGCTTTAGTTAACTCTTCAAATGGGTCTGTTGGATCTGTAGATTGTGAAGAAGAAGATCCCCTCTTTAGGGCTTCAATTTGTTTTTCATATATATCCATTTGATCTTTCATTTGTACTATTTGTTCCAACAACTAATATTTCTCTTGTTGCATTGTTTGTAACTCTAGTGTTTGCACATGATCAACTCCATGTATTTTAAGCTTCTTATTAAATACTTGTATTTTAATATCTTATGTTTTCATTAGAGCTTGAATTGATGCAACATCTTAAGGATTTTCTCCCAAATCGATCACCCATTGTTCAAGTTCTTCTACTCTGATCTACATAGTCTTGTTTGCCAACTTTTCAAACTTTAATTCACCTTGAAGCTTTTCATTGATTGTTTGCAATTTCATCAGACCAATATAAGTTATCATAATATCTATATTCAACATTTCTCCAGTTTTCCTGTCTAGATCCATTTTATCAACAAGAATAATTGCATCTAAATCAATTGAGATATTTTTTACTTTGTTTTGATCTTCAGAATACGGTAATGTTATATTTAATTTTTATTTTTCATAATCCATAGCAGACAATAATCTTGTCTAAGTTGGACCTTTATCATAGACTTTGGGGAGAATATCTTGTTTGATTTTTACACCATTTTTCTTGATTTCCATGAAGTGATGAAAGTGATATGTTTTCTTTACTTGATTTGCCTCCAATGTTTCTTTTCCTTATCATACATTTGATCTCTATGGATTTGTTGATGATGACACTTCAATTGCAGGTTTTGTTGACAATGGTTCTGAATCGGGGTCTTTAGTTTCCTCTTGTTCTTCTATCTTCTTATTTTTAGTTGATATTTTTTCCTCTATGTCTGACATATTCTGAGATGATGTTGCACCTTTTCTCTTATATGTATTTTTAGATTGTCGTGGATTCTTTGTTATAAGAAAATGTGATGGTTGGATTAAAAGTGATCCCTGAACTTGCAGAATTCTCTGATCAACATCCTCCCAGTTGTCTTGATTTTCCAACAACTCTAATTGTGGTTTTGACTGATGAAAATAGGGAACTGATCTCAACTTTGTTCTTCTTATTGAAATGATGGAATGAGGATCTTAGATCCATACTTCACCATGTTTGCAACCCATGTCCTGAAGAATCTTTTTTGCATCCTGCAAGGCCGCCCTGTTGTTGACAATAAAATAATATATTTCTTTCTTCAATATAAAGCTCACCTTGTGCTTCTTTGATACAAAATGAATGTAATCAACATTAAATTTGTCTTATGAATTCCAAAGAAAAGATTATAGGTTTAAGGAACTTAGGTAAAATAAAAGGTCTTACTTCAACACCATAAATTGTAATTTATGTGTGATTTTCAAACAGATACCAATCCCCAACCCTTTTTATCAAGATTGAGTTGTAATAGATTTTTACATTCAGGAAAGATTCGAGGAGGATCTTGACTTTGAATTCTTTCAAAATATATTGACATAAATTGATCAATAAATTCTGAGAAACATGCATTAAGAGACTTTTTTCTAACTAAAGGAGTCCAATGAATCATTGAACATGGATTACCCATTTCGCTTCATTTTTCAATTCAAAATGTTGAAACCTAACAGCTTGAAAATATAGGAAAAGATGTACCAAACATGATTGGTATCTGAAGTATCTACTGGCTTCAAATTCAGATAATCAAAAATTAATATTATCGGCCAAAATTTTGGAATAATTGTACTTAGCCAAGGGTTTCAATGAAGGTGGGAAAATTCCCCTAGCGGGTAGCTCAATTGGCAAGTGTCGTGATGTGAAGTTCCATGAGGTTTTGAGTTCAACTCCCCCTGACTTATCTTGTGTGTCGTTTATGGGGCATCGTGGGCACACCTAGAAGTTATAGTGGTAACAGTTGGATAACACGACCACATGTAACGTGAGTACGTGCCCAACTAGTTGTCGAGTCCTCTAGACATAAAAAAAAAAAATGAAGGTAGGAAAATAGAGGCCATAAACCCTAGAATGTATTCATCCACATTTTCACCGTCATTTCCTAAAATTGTGGACATCATAGCTATGATTTTCTTAGATGTTTCAGAAAACGTGTTATTTTTTATATTCACAATAGTTTCAAGTACATTAACAGTTTGGCATAAATAAGATTGTACAATAAAACAGTTTAATCTTGAGGAGTTAGTCTTCTAAAACACTCAGCAAGTAGTTTTTTGTTTAGTGTCACGCTATCATGGTTTTGAGGAACCTTAAGCATTCCATAGATAGATTGGGTATTTATGACAAGCATGAGTCACCCATCTTCGGAAAAAATAGACCATTGGGATGGAATATATTAAAAGCACACCAGCTTATGAATTCAAGAAAATTATAAGTTTGAGGAATGATAAACTTGGTGAGGTCAAACTCCCATACGTGATAGTAATCGATGAGATCTCTAAAATGTTGCACAGATGATAGATGTAATTCAAACAAGTCATGGGATAATTCAGGACCAAAGACTTCTTTATCTTTATCAGCTAAGTTTGTTTCTTCAACAATGAGGGGCTTCTTGGTTTTATCAAGTTTCAAGGATTCCATTTTTAATGAAAATACAAAAGGTAAAGGAGATCTTCGAGTTACCCAGGATAATTTTACTCCAGAGAAGATTCGGGTCAAATTGGTAGTTTTCCCTAGTAAATCAAGCATTGTTGTCGACTTCAAAATTTTTGTAAATAAGGGATTAACCTCGCAAATTATACCTTTATCCTTTCGAATTTAACCCTAAATACGTTGTGAGGTATCAGTGGTTAGAAATAACTAATTAAATATATAAATTTTTAATAAAATAGTCATTTCACCTTTTCATCTGCTAATGTCATCAAGTCATGTGTCAGTCTAATGTTTATTTAGGGGGGGTACTAGTGGTTTTAAAAATCATTTGGGGGGCGGGGGGGATCGCGTTGTTTCCACGTCTCTCACAGACTGAATCCATGGTAATTATTTTCGGGACCCTCCCCCCCCCCTATCCATTAAATATCGAGCATGGTGTTAATGTTTAAGCCATTATTATAGATGTTTGCATTTCATTAGATAACAATAGCATCATCCAAGATCACTGAGAAATACACAATCACAAGAGACACAACAGTTATCCTGGGAAACCCTCTAGGGGAAGAAAACCCAGCAAAAATTCCTTAATATATATAGCCAATACAATGCCAAGAGATATTTTATGCTAATACAGAAATTCCTCTCCTAGATATGCGCCTCTCTCTCTCTCCTTCTTTTCCAGTAGAAGATCTTAACTTGTCTCTCAAAATGCGCAAGTGAGTTGTTTCTTAGTGAGGCACTAGCCTCATTTATTTATACAAGTCTAGCACGTGTGAAGTGTCTCTTCACTGGCAGGGTCGACTTCTCAAACTGGGTGGGTAAACCCACCTTTATTATATTTATGGGTCTCTTTAATATCTGCTGGGGCCAACTTCTGAAACTGGGTGGGTAAACCCACCTTTATTATATGTATGGGTCTCTTTAATATCTGTTGGGGCCAACTTCTTATTTTACCTATTACAATTGTCTTTTGACCAATCTACAAAAGGGGATTTGGTCCTATTACAATAACCGATATGATCAATCCACAATGGGGATTGATCCTATTAATAATATATCAATAATAATAAGAATACTCTTTGCAGTTACATTATTTCAACACTCCCCCTTAACAAGAAGGGTATTCTTCAGTAGCATCATGTGAGAGAGAGAGGACAACATCATCAACAACATCAAGTGGGTGAGAGGATAACATCATCAATATCATCTTGGAACACTTACTGGCGTATCTATAAATCATCGGAAGTTTTCTTCATCGGCATCATCGTCATTCTCAAGGAATGCCATCATCATCTGCATCAATATGTATTAGTATAAAAACTAATACATCATCATCATCACAACACAAGTCTAGCTCATCATAATACAAGACTGGCTTTACGTCACAACTTTCAAGTTGGAAGCTCAGTACTTGTCTCATCTCATTGTCTTGCTTTACGTCACAACACACAAGCTGGAAGCAAGATACTCGTCATTCTTTACGTCACAACCATCTGGTCGGAAGCAGGATACTAGATTGGATTTATGTCACAACTATCCAGCCGGAAGCTCAGTGCTAGTCTCATCATATCATCTTGCTTTACGTCTGACAAGTAGGTCAGAAGCAAGGAACACCTCATCTTGCTTTACGTCTGACAACTCAATCAGAAGCAAGGAACACATCTCATCTTGATTTACATCTGAAAACTAGGTCAGAAGCAAGGAACATCTCATCTTTCTTTACGTCTGACAACTAGGTCAGAAGCAAGGAACATCTCATCTTGATTTACGTTTTACAACTAGGTCAGAAGCAAGGAATATCTCATCTTGCTTTACATCTGAAAACTAGGTCAGAAGCAAGGAACACATCATCTTGCTTTACATTTTACAACTAGGTCAGAAGAAAGGTACGCGTCCTACTTTACGTCACAACCACAAGGTCAGAAGCAGGCAATATCTCATCACAGCAACGACTCCCCCTTTCGAGGAAGGTCCTTTCGGACTATGCCAAGATTATCTTGAAAGTAATCAAACTTCACATGAGATAGAGGCTTGGTGAACATGTCAGCAACATGTTCATCCGTGCTAATGTACTGGAGCTTTAAGGCTCCTCTATGTACCATGTCACGGATGTAATGATAACAGATCTCTATGTGCTTCGACCTGTCGTGGAATACAGGATTCTCTGTCATTTTTATGCAACTTTGGTTGTCACATAGAATCAAGGTTTCTCTCATCTCTAAGTCAAATAGGTCGGTCAACAACTTTCAAAGCCATATAGCTTTGCAGCTGGCAGAACATGCAGCAATGTATTTTTCTTCCACTGTATTGAGAGCAATACTAGATTGTTTCCTACTCTGCCACGAGATCATAGCTGATCCCAAACTGAAACAACATCCTAAAGTGATTTTCCTGTCAGAAACACTTCCTGCCCAATCTGCATTAGTATATCCACTCAATGTGAAATCATGATCTCCATCATAGCTGAGACCATAATCTATTGTACCTTTAAGGTACCTCATCACATGTTTTGCAGCCACTAGGTGAACACGTCTGGGTTCTACCAGAAACCGACTCAAGGTGTTCACAGCAAAACAAATGTTTGGTCTGGTGTTCGTTAGGTACATCAGCGATCCAATAATCTGTCTATACAATGTGGCATCAATCAATTCTGATGAAGTATCGACCAACAGCTTCAACTTCGCTTCCATGGGTGTATTCATGGGCTTGCATTCCAACATGTCGAATCTCTTCAAGATTTTGACTGTATACTTCCCTTGGTTAAGGAAGATCCTCTCAAGACTCTGCCATACCTCAAGGCCTAAGAAATAATGCATTAGGACAAGGTCTTTCATTTCAAATTCCAAGGCAAGTCTCTTTTTACATTCTGTGATGAGATTTTCTTCTCCAGTTAAGAATAATTCATCCAGATATAGCAGTAAGATTACTAGCTCATTATTCATGATTTTGAAGTAGAGATTTGAGTCTATTTTACTCTTGGTAAAGCCTAAGCTCGTCAATAAACTGTCTATATGGCCATACCAAGCTCTAGGAGCTTGCTTCAATCCGTATAAGGCTTTCTTCAATCTACAGACATGAGACTTCATGTCTTCAACCTCAAATCCTTGAGGTTGCTCTATATACACTTCCTCTTCGATAACACCATTTAGGAAAGTTGTCTTCACGTCCATCTGGTGCAGCTTCCACTTCATCTTAGTTGCAAGAGCTATGATGGTTCTGATTGAAGTGTATCTGGCCACAGGAGAGAATGTCTCTTCATTGTCAATGCCTTCCTTCTAGGAAAAGCCACAAGCGAAAAATATTTCTTTATACTTCTCAATACTTCCATCAACAACATGTTTTATTTTGAAGAGCCATCTGGAGGACACCACATCTTTATTCTTCAGTCTGGGAACTATTTCCCATACTTCATTCTTCATTATGGATTGGTATTCCTATGTCATGGCATATGCCCATTGATGCAGACGTCACCTCTGGCACCCATCCGCTATCACCAGGAACTTCTTTCTTTTCTCGGCTCGAAGTTCTGAACTACTCTTAAGATCCCTTATCGGGACTCTTCTGCACCCACAAGATGCTTCTCCAACGATCTCCCTTTACCTTATCGGGAAATAGGAACTCATTGGGTTGCAAATCCTGCACTCAGGTCTCACAATCTCCGAAACCCGATGGAATATTCACTTGTGCCTTCCTTGCTACTGTCGGGAATTATCCTGTTGGGAAATCGGTACTCACGCTATCGTAGGTCACTTCTCTTGCGAATCCCCGATTCCCGATCCCCGATG
Source organism: Picea engelmannii (assembly GCA_009831015.1). NCBI lineage: Eukaryota > Viridiplantae > Streptophyta > Pinopsida > Pinales > Pinaceae > Picea > Picea engelmannii. The sequence continues at coordinate 25,156 of ML777053.1, read as the reverse complement.
CCACCTGTCCTCCACTGAAGTGTTAAGACTGTGGGGCCCATCGCGTTTCGCGAAATCGCGGTTCCTCCTGCTGCGATTTTGTTGTATGCGAGAACCCCGAAACACCGAACCCCAACTTCCCGGGATCTCGTGCCACGTATTCCACTATGATCAACGCCTCCGATCACGTCAGGAAATCGCTAATCGCGATTTCTCTCTACGTGAGTTTCTCGACCACAGAAACCCCGATATCCCGAACTCCGATTCTCCGGGACCTTCCTTCGCTCCTACAGGCCTAAACCTTGTGCAACTCTTTTGAGATCTAGCGGTCGACGGGACTTCACGGCTTTCATCTGTGAATCCTGACCGTCTATTTTTCCTTCTCGGGGTCTCTCTAAAATGGCTAAGTGTTTCTGCTTGAGACTTGGTCTCCCAAGCCTACGCCTGCAACTTATGTTTGAACCTTCTTCGATCAAACCTCCTGCGCTACCTTTCTGTAATATTACGAAGGTGCTAAACCTCCTGAGCTTCTCCCCTCTGATTCCTTCAAATGGATTCGTGCACCCTATCTGCACTTTTTCACTCAATCATATTTCAAGTGTTGAAGTTCCCTGACTCTGCGCACTTCCTGCAGTAACAACCTTCAATGTCCTTGCTCAGAATTGCAACCCTAAGTCTTCGTCCAGCCTGCACGCACCTTGTACAGCTCCGGCGCCAAATTTGCACTCCTGAGAGCTTAGAACAAAAGTTACCTCTATCTGAACCCTGCAGTCTCGCACTCCTTGCGGACAAATTCCACTGCACTCTTTGCAAGAATCTGTTGGCTCGGAATAGAGAAACAATTGAAACTAAATTCTTGCTCTCACAGATTTCAAATCAACATGAAACCACATACACAGCATATCAAAGCAAATGTATGACCAGAAAACAAACATTCATGAGCACATAAACAACATTCACAGAGAAACAACACAAACCATGAACTTGAATCAAAGATTCTCTTCTATTAATTCAAATCTGTACATGGGTATTTTTCCTACAATTCTCTGCTTATATTCTTGCTCCTGCTTGATTTTGAATAATGTTACAATGTACAAAGGACGGTGTCTATATTCCGTTTCCCTCTCGAACTTTAAAACTGTCTAATCTAGACTTAAACATCTATCTACCTGCATTAAATCTATTAAATGCCTCATCTACCTAAGGATGAGAGCTTATAGGCTCAAGGTCCATTACAATACAAGTGCGTTGTCTCTTAAATGAACCATTTAATATCACGCAAAAAAATTCAAAGTATTTCAAAATGTGTGTTGGCTTATCCAGCTGTTCTTCCGCTCCACGTTGGCTCGCTTGATGCGTTGGCGATGCTCCTGCATCATACTCCTTGACTTGAAAAATTTCATGGGCTCCTGTCCATGAGCTCCTGTACGGTCTGTCCATGCTTTTGTATAACTGCTTCTGTCTCCCAGCTGGCATCTTCCACTGGGTGATTCTTCCACTTGACCAGATACTCGTAGTATTCCTTTCTCCTGGTCTTCTTACCCACTCGCTGGTCCAGTATGCACTCCATCTGTGGCTTTTCTGCTATCGGCATCTGCTTCTGCCACTGGACTTATGGCTGCTCAGTTTCAGTCTCTGCTTCTCCTGCCTTGTATGGGTATAAATCCGAAACATTGAATATCAGAGATATCCCGATGCCATCCGGCAACTCAATCTCATATGCATTTTCTCTGAATTTCTTCAGGACTCTGCATGGTCCGATTTTCTTCATCTTCAACTTATTATATGCTCCCCTTGGGAACCTTTCCTTTCTCAAATGTGCCAAAACCAGATCACCAACTTCAAACTGAAGTTGTCTCTTCTGCTGATCCGCCCTGCGCTTATACTCCTGATTGGAATCTTGCAGTTGCTGCTTCACCTTACTGTGAAGTTCCTTCATCGCTTCAGTGAATTATTCTGCGCTCGCACTGCTAGTCGCAGTTTGTTCTGAATCCCTGAGTTCAGAAACTCCCCTCGGTTGTGTCCCATACAAAATCTTAAATGGACTTCTGCCTGTACTCCGATTCACAGAATCGTTGTATGCAAACTCTGCTTGTGGCAATACATTGTCCCAGTGGCTATGGTGCTCCGTCACCAAGCTTCTCAGCAAGTCTCCCAGACTCCTGTTGACCACCTATGTCTGTCCGTCTGTCTGCAGATGGTAAGCTAAACTAAACGCCAAGTTAGTCCCTAGATTCTCCCATAGCGTCCTCCAAAAATGACCTATGAATTTTGTATCCCTGTCCGAGACTATACTTCTCGGCAATCCATGAAGTCTAACGATCTCTTTAAAAAACAAATTCGCGATGTGTGTCGCATCGCTGGTTTTCTGGTATGGAATGAAGTGTGCCATCTTTGAAAACCTGTCCACCACCACAAATATGGAATCAACTCCCCTTTGCGTCCTCGGCAAACCCAATATGAAATCCATGCTTATTGCCTCCCATGGTCTCTCGGGTATGGGCAATGGCTGATAAAAACCTGCATTCTGCTTTCTCCCTTTCTAGTGTTGACAAATCCTGCATCTATCAACAAATATTTTAACATCTGCTCGCATGACCGGCCAAAAATATGATTGGCTCAACTTTTCGAATGTCTTATCGTGCCCAAAGTGTCCTGCTAATCCACCACTGTGTTTCTCTTTCAACAAGTTCTCCCTCATGGAGCAATTTGGAATGCACAGTTGATTGCCTCTGAACAGCAATCCTTCTTGGATCATATAATCTATCCAAGGACTCCGATATTTGAGAACTGGATTCTCAGCTGCTTCGTATGCTTCCCCGAAATATGCATGTCCTGCATACATGTCCCTCAGGTTTTCAAAACCCAATGTCCTGACTTGGAACTCCTGCAGCAACAAACATTTTATGCTCAAAGCATCAACCACTTTGTTAGCAGTTCCTGAAATGTGTTTGATCACGAACGTGAAATTATGCATGTACTCTACCCATTTTGCATGTTTCTGGTTCAAATTCTCATGTTGACTCACAAACTGCAATGCATGATTATCGTTGTACAATACAAATTCTTTTGGGATCAAGTAATGCCTCCACTTCTTCAATGCATGTATGATGGCATAAAATTCCTTATCATACGTGGAGTATTTCAGCTTTGCTTCATCCAACTTCTCACTGAAATATGCAACTGGTCTGTCATCCTGACTCAAGACCGCTCCTATGGAATATCTGCTTGCATCACATTTCACTTGAAATGTCTTCTTGAAGTCCGGAAACACCAGAATCGGTTGCTCTGTAATCTTCCGCTTCAACAGATTGAAGCTCTTCTCAGCCTCTGTTGTCCAATGAAAATTTTTATGCCGCTTCTTCACTGTGTCCATCATCGCTGTGTTAATCCCACTGAAATTTCTAATGAACTTTCTGTAGAAACTAGCCAAACCATGGAAACTCCTCACCTCAAAAACATTTCTCGGTGATGGCCAATTCTTAATCACTTCCACCTTCTCAAGGTCCATCTTCAACTCATTCGCTGATATGACAAAACCCAAATAAATGAGCTCTTTCTTCATGAAGGAGCACTTCTTCATGTTGACCAACAGTTTCTCCTGCTGCAGTCTTCTCATCACAATGGCCAAATGTTTCAAATGTTCAGCCTTTGTCTTGCTGAAAATTAGTATATCGTCCAGATATACGACAACAAACTTCCCGATGAATTCCCTCATGACTTCATTCATCATCCTCATAAAAGTGCTCGGCGCGTTTGTCAAACCAAACGGCATAACTAGCCATTCGTACAGACCTTCATTTGCCTTGAATGTTGTCTTCCATTCATCACCTTCCCTCATGCGAATCTGGTGATATCCGCTTTTCAGATCAATCTTTGAAAAATAATTTGCCCCACTCAAGCAATCCATCAGATCATCCATTCTCGGCAGTGGAAATCTGTACCTGATGGTGATTTTGTTGATCGCTCTGGAGTCTGTACACATTCTCTAGCCTCCATCCTTCTTCGAACTAAGTACTGTCGGAACAGCACACGGACTCAGGCTCTCCCTGACCAATCCTTTATCCAACAAATCCTGGACTTGATTCTTGACCTCCTCATTTTCCTGTGGCGTCAATCTGTACGTGGCCTTGTTCGGCAAACTGGCTCTTGGTATGAGGTCTATGTGGTGACTCACACTTCTCATCGGTGGCAACGAATGAGGTAATTCATCCACGATGATGTCGGCGAACTCCTCCAGTAGTTCCTGAATTTCATCTGGTAAGTCATCCACTCTTGTGCTAGTTAGGATAATTCTCGGTTTCCTGACCACAAAGAATTGTGGATCTTCCTTCTTCTCCATCTCTGTGAGAAGCTCCTTCCCACTCATGAGAAGTATAGTATTGCTCACTTCTGGTTTCACTTCCTTGTCCTTTATCGGAAGCATTCTATGTGTCCTCCCATCCTTTTCTAAAGTATATGTGTTCATCATTCCGTCATGAACCACATTTCTGTCATATTGCCATGGTCTACCCAATAACAAATGACATACATCCATGGGAATGACATCACACAGAATTTTATCATTATACCCACCTATCTTGAATTCAACCAAGCATTGTTTAGTGACACTCACCTGATGTCCTTTATGTAGCCATGATACTTTGTATGGACTCGGGTGATCATTCGTTTCCAGCTCCAACTTTTCCACCATCTCGGTTGAAATGAGATTATCGGTGCTACCGCTGTCCATAATAACCTTGCATTTCCAGCCCTTGGTTTTGCATGCGATTCTGAACAGTCGGCTTCTCTGAGCTGTGTCCTCCACCTCCTTCTCGGGTGTTAAGAGAACTTTATGCATCCCAAGCGACCTTCCGCCTTCGGCATCTTCAGTCTCAGCATCACGCCTCTGAGCTTCAGTGATGTGAGCTTCCCCGATGTCCTTTTTCTTCTCTGGACACTCGAATGACTTATGCCCATTCTTCCCACATGTAAAACATGTGATAACTCCACCTCTTCCTCTACCTCGACCTCTGGTACGAGGAAGAGTGTTTGCATCAGCATAATCTCCCCACTGATCATTTTGATGTCCTCGTTGTGAGGTTCCACCTCTTTCAATCTTACCCAGAGGCTTCTTCCATTCCTCCTTGGGCTTCTGGTATTTCTCTTGGGCAACTGTCTTACCTCTGGGCTAACTCCTGCCTCGCCCTCGCTGACCTTTCTTACGGCTCAGCTTCTCCTCGGCCTTCAGAGCCATCTGGTAAGCATCCTCCACTGTTCTGATGGTCGCCATGCTTAATTCATCCTGAATGTCATATCTCAAACCATTCAGATATCTGGCTACCTTCTCATCATCGCTCTCCCAATGACCTACTTGGATATTGAGTTTATAAAATTCCTCGGTGTACTCCTTCACCGTCATCAACTTCTGCCTCAGGTTCTGCATTTTCCTGAACAGTGTGATCTGATAATCCCTTGGGATGAATTTTTATTTCATCTTAGCAATCATTCGGTCCCAGCTTTTAATTTTCTGCTTACCTTTGGAACGTCTGTCTACCTGTAGCTCGTCCCACCATAATGTTGCATGTCCCTTCAACTTCGTGACAGCATGCCTTACCTTTTTATCCTCTTCGATATCCTCATAATCGAAGTAGGTATCAAGAGCCTTGATCCAGTCTAACAACTCTTCTGCATCCAGGCTTCCTTCATAAGCTGGAATGTCCATTTTGGTCTTGGAACTCATCCTGGTGATAGATTTAATCAATCGCTCAGTTGATGCCTCCTTTGCTGTGACCTCTCCTTATGGTACAACTTTAGCTTCTCCTTCGGAGTCACTTAGATCTCCAGTATTGGCTGTGCGTCTCTACGCTGCTTCCATATCTTTTATTCTGGCACGAAGATTTCGTAATTCCCTCTCCATCTCTACATTTTGTCCTTGGCTACTTCTTTCTCTGGACAATTCCCTTTCCCCCTCTGGATTGGGTGATTGTCTACCTCTTCTCGATGGCATGGTGAAATTTTCTCTTCTCTTCTGCTACAGAAAACAGAGAGATTTTCTCGCTCTGATACCACTTGATGCAGACGTCACCCCTGGCACCCGTCCGCTATCACCAGGACCTTCTTTCTTTTCTCGACCTGAAGAGCTGAACTACTCTTAATATCCCTTATCGGGACTCTTCTGCACCCACAGGATGCTTCTCCGACGATCTCCCTTTACCTTATCGGGAAATCGGAACTCGCTGGGTTGCGAGTCCTGCACTGAGGTCTCACAATCTTCGAAACCCGATGGAATATTCACTTGTGCCTTCCTTGTTGTTGTCGGGAATTATCCCGTCGGGAAATCGGTACTCATGCTGTCATAGGTCACTTCTCTTGCGAATCCCCGATGCCAACTGTCCTCCACTGAAGTGTTAAGACTGTGGGGCCCGTCGCGTTTCGCGAAATCGCGGTTCCTCCTGCTGCGATTTCGTTGTATGCGAGAACCCCGAAACACCGAACCCTGACTTCTCGGGATCTCATGCCACGTATCCCACTATGATCAATGGTTCTGATCACGTCGGGAAATCGCTAATCGCGATTTCTCTCTACATGAGTTTCTCGACCACAGAAACCCTAATATCCCGAACTCCGATTCTCCGGGACCTCCTCCGCTCCTACAGGCCTAAACCTTGTGCAACTCTTTTGATATCTAGTGGTCGACGGGACTTCGCGGCTTTCATCTGCGAATCCTGACCATCTATTTATCCTTCTCGGGGTCTCTCTGAAATGGCTAAGTTTTTCTGCTTGAGACTTGATCTCCCAAGCCTATGCCTGCAACTTATGTCTGAACCTTCTTCGATCAAACCTCCTGCGCTACCTTTCTGTAATATTACGAAGGTGATAAACCTCCTGAGCTTCTCCCCTCTGATTCCTTCAAATGGATTCGTGCACCCTATCTGCACTTTTTCACTCAATCAGATTTCAAGTGTTGAAGTTCCCTGACTCTGCGCACTTCCTACAGCAGCAACCTTCAATGTCCTTGCTCAGAATCGCAACCCTGAGTCTTCATCCAGCCTGCACGCACCTTGTACGGCTCCGGCGCCAAATTTTCACTCCTGAGAGCTTAGAACAAAAGTTACCTCTATTTGAACCCTGCAGTCTCGCACTCCTTGCGGACAAATTCCACTGCACTCTTTGCAGGAATCTCTTGGCTCATAATAGAGAAACAATTGAAACTAAATTCTTGCTCTCACAGAATTCAAATCAACATGAAACCACATACACAACATATCAAAGAAAATGTATGAGCAGAAAACAAACATTCATGAGAACATAAACAACATTCACAGAGAAACAACACAAACCATGAACTTGAATCAAAGATTCTCTTCTATTAATTCAAATCTGTACATGGGTATTTTTTCTACAATTCTCTGCTTCTATTCTTGCTCTTGCTTGATTCTGAATAATGTTACAATGTACAAAGGAGGGTGTCTATATTCCGTTTCCCTCTCGAACTTTAAAACTGTCTAAAGGCCTTGGAGACCTCACAATATCCCACAAATATTCCCTTCTTTCCTGGAGGGTCCAGCTTGTTTCTCTTTTCTTTAGGTATATGAATAAACACTGAACAACCAAATATTTTGAGATGGATTACCTCTGGCTTCTTTTTGGTGTCTTGAGCCGAAGTGTACTATGGGGCAATCGGTTATGCACATAAACAGCTTCCATTGTTGTTTCTTCCCATAAGCACATAGTAAGATATTGATCATAGTCTTCACAGCTTCCAGTATGGTTATGTTCTTTCGTTCAACTACACCGTTTTGTTGGGGATTATAGGGAATAGTGAGTTCCCTCTTGATTCCAACATCTTTGCAAAATTTCACAAACTCTTTTGAGGTATATTCTCTTCCATTATCTGACCTGAGTATCTTGATCTTTCTTTCAGAAAGGTTCTCTATCAAGGCTTTGAATTCCTTGAACTCACCACTAATGGGGGACGATGTCATTGAGCCACACACATCTGAATGAATGAGCTCTAGGGATCCTTATGCCTTGTTGTCTTTCTTCGTAAATGGATTCTTGATGTTCTTCCCTTGTGCACATCCATTGCATACGCCTTCATGGTCACCTTTGAGTTCTGGTAAACCTGTGACCACTTTGCATATGTATGGTATCACCTTGTAGTTGATGTGAGCTAATATTCTATGCCAAAGTTCACATGGATTCTTCAATGGTGTGGGTCATGGCAGCTTCTTAGTGACCCTTTAGCTTTATGCGAGCCACCTTCTTCTTTTCCAATGATGATTACCTCATTTATGGTCTCTCCTTTAGCACGTTGCCTTCTGCAACCTGTGCTATAGCTTCCTCATGTGACCTGGAGCAAGGTCAACAAAACAACAAGCAAGAATAATATCCTTCTGATAATATAAAGCAATAGCAACATAGTTACCAACTTAATGAGAACTCTCCAGAGTTCTCGTTTTTTGGGGGGTCCAATTTTTTACCTCGTTTTTAAAAATGGTGCTACCGGTAGCACCCCCTCTTCGTTTTTAGATGATTTTTGATATTTTCAATTTTTCGATCCCCAATGTTTCCACATTATTTTTTTAAATGCTCATTTTTCATCTATTTTCATTTTTTTCTAAATATATGTATATTTTGTTTTTATTCAACTCTGGTTTTAGTCTTTTTTTCATGCTTCTTTCAATCTTAAAAATGTTTTTTACCATTTACTTTTTCGAAGTTACGATTTTTCATAGAATTTTGTCTCCTTATTACTTTATTGTTCCATACTTTTTAAATATAGTGAAAAACATCATTTTTAACACATTGTTTACCTTTACTTCAATAAATAAATAAACATTGTAGTTAAATGACACTAATTTTAAATACTTATAAAAAAAATACACATTTTATAGCCATATATCATAAAAAAACCTATACATTTTGGTACATATTCCTTAAAATAACATGTCAAATAAAGCATTTTTATGGACATAATTGAACAAAAAAGGTCTA
>ML777052.1:727056-745685 GCA_009831015.1 Picea engelmannii | reverse complement strand
CGTGCCTCTTTGTAAGCCCCTGTTAGCTGCGGAAAGTATGCACTTTCCACAGCGCACCACTTTGTAGAAGACCCTCCTTAGCTGTTTAAAGCATGTATCTTTGACAGCACGCCACTCGAGAACTGATTTTAAGAACCTTTTAATATTTGACACTTTCAACAACGCGCCAACTGATGAAACGATCTCCTTAGCTGCTGAAAGTGGGCACTTTCCACAGCGCACAATGAACCTTTGAAAACAAGTTAGCTGTGGAAAGTAAAAAATGACAATTTTGAAAAAGAAAACTTTACAATCCAAATTTAAGTCAAACCAAAATCTAAAATTTTGCAGCTAAAAGACTCAACAATGAATTGAGGAAACCATCAATAGCCATGCTATCCACCGTAAAACCCAACCAAAATGATGGTGCTATTTTGGGAGTTAACAAGGCCATTAAACCTCCTAGTTTCCTATATATACCAAGGAGATATTTTCATTTTGAATCATCTTGTACTTGAACATTTAAGTGGGGTAAAAGGAGGTTTCCCCCTCGAAGAGGCTTATTATATGAAATTATCTCTTTTTCAAGGCGTTGAGTACTTTTCCTGAGGTTTTTCTATGCTATCTTGATGTTTGGTTCTTAACAGTTTCATTGTTCCTAAGATTGGAAATGAAGAAGAAAAAATTCCTACAATCTTTGGAGAAAAGACTATGTTGCAACAACAATGATTGGGGCATATTGGAGAGAAGAGCCTTTGACTACTACATGGTAAAGGTATGGTTCAAGGTATGTTTAATTTCTCTTTGAATTTTGATTTCTGTGAACATTGTGTATATATGGGAAGAAAAATCGGGTAAGATTCCCCCCTGGCGCAATGAGGGAAATGAGAATTTTACAGTGGGTGCATAGTGATGTGTTTGGACCTGTGCCAGTTGAATCACATGGAAAATATGTGTACTATGTCTCATTTATGTAATACTAGGATATATTTTCTCGGGAAGAAATATAAATTATTTTATAGGTTTAAAGAGTTTTAGGCTCTTGTGGAGAATCAAATAGAGAAACAAATTAAAGTGTTGATAGATAATGGTGGAGAGTTCTGTGGAAATGAATTCAAACAATTCTATAAGAAGTGCGACATAGTAAGGAATAAGAATACTCCATATACACCTCAATAGAATGGAGTTTTAGAAAGGATGAATAGGAAACTGATGGGAAAAGCAAGGTGCATGCTTAGTGGTGCTAAGTTAGAACAAGAATTATGGGCAGAGGCAATGGGTATTGCATGTTACCTAGTCAATCGATCACCCTCATCATTACTAGATGACAAGACTCCAAACAAGGTGTGTATTTGTAAGAAACCCTCCCTCACACATATCAAATTATTTGGTTGTGATTTCTATGTACACATTCCAAAGGAAAATAAGAGTAAGCTAGATACAAAAGTTGAAAAATGTATATTTATTGGGTACACATATGGTCTGGAAAGTTATAATATTTGGAATCTATAAACTAAGAATATAGTGTATATCATGTTATCATGAAAAATGTAGGTTATAAAAATCCCAACCCAATCCATGGGATGGTGATAACGGTGTGATAGTCTACCCATTGTCACCTTAGATAAACCCTCACCTCGTTTTAGTGAAGCAAAAATCCAACACAAGAGGGGAATCCTGGGAAACCCTAAGGGGAAATTTTAGATTTTAACATTGTACAATATTTACTGCAAACAAATTTCAGTAAAAGAAAAGAAAATATACAATGGAAAATACAAACATTACACAGATATTTTTCCCCTGGAAACCCAAACCGACAAAACCAACATATTCTATATTCATTCATCATCTTACATTGTTTACAATACAATATACATATAGGAGCCATCGATATCCAAAACCCTAACCCAATGACATGGATTAGTCAAAAACCCTAATTCCTTAACCAGAAATATAAAACCATTGGCAAAAACCATGTGTCCAAAAACCGTGCAACAATGGACACGAAAATCAAGGAAACACGAAAACCGAGGAAAAATGTGACATGTTTCCTAAGGCAAGAAAACAATTCTCAAGGGTGCTTCCCCCGAACCCCTACGAGGGGGGATTTATCCCACTTGTTGTTTTATTTACATATAGGGGGTTATAGGGTTACATAGTCAATAATCCAAGGCAACAATGCCCATGTATCCTCTACATCAAGAGAACTTCTCAATGCTCACAGATTTTGTTAATGAATCCACAACATTCTTCAAAGTGTCCACCTTCATCAACAATACTTTATTTTCTTCAACCCTGTCTCTCAAAAATTGATATTGAATATAAATATGCTTTGTCTTTGAATAATAAGTCAGGTTCTTCGACATAAAAATTACACTTTGACTGTCACAATCTATTCTTACAGCTTGATGTACCAACCCAATACTTGAACACAATCTTTGTAACCATACTGATTCCTTACTTGCATGAGTGGTTGCCATGTATTCATATTTTGTAGTTGAAAATGCCACTACAACCTGTCTTTTGCTCATCCAACTTATTGCTCCTCCAAAAAGGTTAAACACATAACCACTTGTAGATCTCCTACGATCAAGATCTATAGTCAAGTCTGCATCCACAAAGCCATGTATATCCAACACTCTGTTAAATCTTGTTTTTCCTTGGTAGCACAATCCATAACTAGAAGTTCCATGCATATACAGTTGTCCAATTCTCCTTCCTTGGATTTGACATATACCTTCTCAAAACGCCCACTGCATGTGCAATGTCTGGTCTAGTACAAACCATTGCATACATCAAACTCCCAACTGCACTCGCATATGGAACATGAGACATGTCCTCCTCCTATTCATGTGTTTTGGGACACTGATCCACATACAAATTTACACCAACATGATTAGGAACCCTGAGCGGTTTACATTCTTGAATATTAAACCTCTGCAATATTGTCTCTACATATTTTCTCTGATTTAACCATAGTTTCCTCTTTTTCTGATCTCTTTTAATTTCCATGCCCAAAATTAAATTTGAAGCAACGAGATCCTTCATGTCAAATTTAGAGGACAACTGAGATTTCACATCCTGGATAATGTCCTTGTTTTTTCCTATCACAAGAACATATCATCCACATACAAGACCAAATAAATCAAATGATCACCAATTAATTTAAAATGCACACAATCATCCTCTTTGATTCTTGTAAAACCAATTCCCAACATAAGCATCAAAGTTTTCATACCACATCCTTGGTGATTTTTTTAAACCATACATGGACTTTTTCATCTTGCATACCAACTCCTTCTTTCCCTTTACAACAAATCCTTTTGGTTGCTTCATATAGATTTCTTCTTCCAGATCTCCATGTAGGAATGTTTTCTTCACATCCATTTATTCCACTTCAAAATCAAATGAAGTAGCAACAGATAACAAAAATATTATAGAGGTTAACTTGGCAATAAAAGAAAAAATATCACCAAAATCAATTCCCTCAACCTAGGAATAACCCTTTGCTACTAACCGATCTTTGTATTTCTCCAATTTTCCTTCTGCATTCAGCTTCTTTTAAATACCCATTTTCTTCCAATGAGATTTCTTCCAGTTGACAACTCCGCTAGATCCCAAGCATCATTATTATCCAAGGATTCCATTTCTTCATCCATGGCCTTTTTCTAGAGATTTCCATCCTCTGAATCCATTGCCTCCCTAACAGTTCTAGGATCATCATCAGTAATAGACAAAACAAAATTTGAACAAAAATCAGATGGAGTATACCTTTCCGGTAGCCTTCTTTCTCGAATCGATCTCTTAAATACTGGATTATGAGGATCTTATTCTTCTTATTCCTGTTCTTCTGTAGATTTTCATTCATAATCCTTTAAATCAAACTCTATTTTCTCTGGTTCTTCCTTACTTGGTAGGACTTCCTGTTTAAAAACATCCTTCATTTACCTAAATACATGTTATAGCAAGATTTACCTCACTCTATGCAATCTTACCCGAAAGGCCTTTTTAAATTTCCCCATGCAGACTTATCATCCCTGTTTGTAAAATCTAGAGCTAAAAATAAATATGTTTCCACATGTACGCATCTTGCCTACTATACAACATGTGTATATGTAGGTTTCTCCACTACAACCCACATACATCGAGATTTTTTCTAGAAAGTGAAAATTAATGTTGGGTTTCCATGTCACGAAAAGATATCTATGATCCTTGTCCTTCCATACAATGGAAATGTTCTGAATCGACCATTCAGTTCCATTTTGAAGGCTATAAATGGTACAATTCCGAGCTATGGAAAAGGAGAAAGAATTCAACTTTGAGAGCAAAGTTACTATGGAGAAATTATTTACTTCATATTGAGTCTGCATCCCTTCGTCCTTTAAGTCTGAACACAGTGTTCAACCCCTAAGCTCTTCCCTTATTTATTGAGAACCTCATTGTCTCTCTCTTATGATCTTGACTTTGGTGGAGGATTGAAGTGGTGGAGGCCCAACTGGAAGGAACTTAGTTTCTCGGTTCTAAACCATGCTGACACAGAAGTCTGTAACATTATTACTTCTGTTGATCATATATTAATAGAAATACTATTTTCTCATCCAATTGATATCTTGAAAATATTTGAATTATTATTCCATGGGAGTATTTGTCATGTTTATTAATGGACTATGCTATTGAATGTGCTAACATTATATAATATCACCATATTCTTGCTTTTCTTGGTTGTTGAGGACTAGTTCCAGGTATATTTCTTTGGGTCAAGTGATCAATGGTGGACTTCATTGAACGCCTGGATGAGGTAGGCCTTTTATCCTGTCTTGCTAGCATATTTATTTATATAAAAATAATTGAGAAGAGATTTGATTTATGCAGTCATTTCTGTCTGTTGTGGTTCACCCTAGCCATAGAGACATTTTCCTCGTAACAGAAATGAAGACCATAGTGGGGATATTATCTTCTTTCTTAGGGTTTGGAGTACTTTTCTCCTTATATTTCTCTCGTTTGTATTATGTTTCTTTTCATATCATTGCTTGACAACCTCTTTTCACTCTGGGTTTGAGTTTTCAGCCTTTCTCCCTTACGTGGCCTTGTTTTGAAGCATATACGTGCTTTTTGCCTTGACAGTCATGTTTATACGCAGGCTATCCCTCTCCAAGATGTGTATATATGCTATGTTTTCCTAAACAGTCGCGTACATCAGTGTAATGTCCCCACTTCAAGACATCATCACAGGGCAGAGATTTATGGCGACCAAAGTAGCCAGATGGGTGCTAGAGCGAGTACAGGGGTATTTGAGAGGCATTGTGGGGTCCATCTTGCATTTATCATCATATTCCATCATCATGTGCCATTCCGCACAGGTTGTCTTTGGTTTCGTTCCATTCCGATGATTTCCATGACTTTGACTATTTTGAGCTATAAGTTAATTAAAATCATTGAAGAGGGCATTTTGGGCACATTACTTGGAGTAACCTCTCAGTGTAATAGCTCATTGGAATCGGGAGGAGCAACACTACAGGATGGGAAGGCTAGAAGTGACTTCTAGTGGCCAGGGAATCCACAAGGAGAGATAAGCAGCTTTTCAAAGGTAAGAAGGTTAATTAATTAATTAAAGTGATTTAATTAATTAATTAAATATTAATAAAATGAAAGTTACTTTGGAGGGATGAGGTGAGACAAAAAGTATAAAGGAAAGGCAAAGGCCTCTTCTCGGGCATTCATGTATGATATTATTTTGATTTCTGACTTCTAGCAAGTGAGCCCAATATTGGGGGTTTTGAGGGTTTTGACATAACAAACCCTAGAGGACGATTCGGTGGTGAAAGATTCCACCTATCTTGTCCCAAGATTGGTCTCAAAGATGAAATACTCTCCCACACCATCCTAGTTCCATATCTACTCAGTTGCAGGAGGATTCTACATCAGTTTCATGTGCAGATAGAGAGAGGGCACACCAGTTGATGGATTCCAGCAAGAGGGGCACACCATCTTTGGAGAGAGATTCGTTGTAGGAGATTGGCAGGGTCGTTGAGGATTCTATCACTTGGGTTTTCATTGCAAGGCCTTGGACATCATATCTACTACTTTCTGAGACAGTTTTATGGCTCAGATTATTTCTTGAGCAGTGGGACCAATTGAAGAGAAGGAGGGCGTTTTTGAGATCCAGATCTAGTCCGTTTGGAGGGGTTACACTTCAGATCTGACCCTGAGACTTTACCTAGTGATGTGCAGTGTCCCGATCTATATTTCTGGAGAGTTTCAAAGCATTTGGAGGCCTCCTTCAGCAGGGATGAATTATCTAGGGTTTCAGTTATCCAATGGGGTGCACCATTCAGTGGGGGATTTCAGATCTACAGAGATTGAGAGGGATCTTGGAGATTCGGTCACCTGGGTTGTTCTTACCATCACCCGATCTATCAGTTGGCATATTTATTCGGGTGATTGGACACTTTTGGCAGCAGGGCCAAATTATCTAGGGTTTCATTCATCTAGTGGGGTGCATCATTCAGTGGGGGATTTCAGATCTACAGAGATTGAGAGGGATCTTGGAGATTAAGGCACCTGGGTTGTTCTTACCATCACCCGATCTATCATTTGACATATTTCTTAGGGTGATTGGACACTTTTGGCAGTAGGGCCAAGTTATTGAGGGTTTCAACCTTCTATTGGAGCGTGGCATTCTTCAGTTGGAGACTTTGGCATTTAGATCTGCTTGTATTGATCTTCATTTCTTATTCAGCCTTTGGAGGCATCTTTTGTATTAGTGGGAGCATTTTGTAGCAGCTCTTATCTATTGTCTATCTTCTTGGCCATCTGTTGAGCCTTCCATATCGGCATCTTCATTGTAGCAGGTTTCTCTATTTTATGAATAAAGAAGAATTGAGATGTTTTGGCTTGTCTATCTTATTGCCTATTGTTGAGGTATGTTCCATGGTTATCTCTTTCTGTTATTTGTTGCATACACACATATATACACATCTAAAAAGTAGATCAACAAAGTGTTTGATGAAATAACTCGCTCAGAAAAAGTTTTAAAAGACACCAAAACAGTGATGATCCTTGCATAATGGCTTGGGATCATTACAGTGGTATCAGAGCTTAGACTCCTGCCAGCCTGAGGGATCTTCTATAAGGAAAGATGGGGTCTACAGATTTTGTTGGAATAGCTGTGAGTTGTGAAATAGAATATCATGCACTTTGTGAGAGACTTAGGCCTCTAATAATGCTCCAAAAGTTTATATCCATGAAAAACCCCAGTTGGAGAGAAGATGAGGTGACATATTGGACCAGCATAGTAGAGGGAGGCATATCCAGAGAAACTAGATGGAAGGAAGCACAGAGAAACCCCACACCCATTAGGAGCACGCAACTTTGCTACAGTTGTAAGGTGCCTTGGGAACCAGATCATAGGTGTAGGGGTAAGGGTAAGAAGCATATCATTGAGGTACACTATGATAGTGATGATGAGGATTTAGAGCAATCCGATGATGATAGTGACTCTTGCATAGAGGCTAGTGATAGTGAATCTACCTCAGAGGGTAGCGATGATGACTCTTGCACAAAGGTTATGGATGCTGGTACGCTTGAGGAGGATGATGACCCTTGTGTAGTGGATAGGCAGCTGGATGGACAGGACGATAGCATCAGTGTCTCAGTAGACATGTCACATACCCTTGATGACCTTATGCCTCAACAGAGTAGTGACACTATTGAGGAGTTACACGTGTTAGCACCTAGAGATGATGAGCTTCCCATGGGGGCCATGACACATCTGTCACCTGTTCAGACACCCATGATAGCCACATCACATGAGGAGATCAGTGGCATGATAGGTATGATGGATGAGCTTAGTGTGAGGGATGAACACCATGGACAGGTATACCCACAGGTTCGGGAGGAGGTACAGGGCATATAGGGAGTTGACCTCACACATACAGGTCATCCAGAGGGGATGAAGTCACAACTATTGGAGACTCCATTGGTTGAGCAGATTGCAAAGGCTGACAGGTGGATGGAGCACGTACTTCCAGGATCAGATTGCATTGATGAGAATGCACTCTTTAGTATTCAGGGTGACCATAGCATGTGTCTGGACACAGCTATATGGGATCCAGGAGCAGATGATAGTAGCAGGTTGAGTGCACAGGAGGATACAACTGCTCATATAGGATACAGTGTGAGTCAGAGGGAGATGGAATCTAGTGATGGGATGCAGTGTCATACAGGAGTACCTAGTGGCACAGTAGATAGCAGGAAGTTAATCACTTTATCTTCTGCAGAGAGTGTTGTTAGTGATGGCACTAACAGTGAGAGGCATGAGGGGGTACCCCAGCATGACTATGATCAGGAGTCACACCACTTAGCAACACAGTTGGGAGTTAGTGAGTCTATAATCAGGGAAGCCACTAGATATATTGATGACATGCATGCAGTGATGGAAGATTATGGTTGGAGAGCATCAGTGTCACATGGTAGCTCAGATGGATGATTTTCACACTCTCTGGGAGAGAGTGTCTATGATGAGGACTGACTACCAGCAGTTGTTGACAGACAGAGACTACCTATTGGGGTTTGGTGAGTTGTATCATAGGGCCTTGAGGGGGCAGGAGTTGGAGGTAGACTGACTCACTCGGGAGTTGGAGAGCACTCGAGGATTCTTGAGAGGCACACAGACCGCCCTTCAAGAATCATAGTCTATATCAGATGGGTCTCTTGAGGAGATTCGTCAGAGATCCACTTCATTTGTCTTAGTGGACAGTCAGATGTATCAGTCAGTCACATTGACAAAGGATGTTGATGATCTAGCATAGGAGCACCAGTCGATGGGGGACACTTCCATTTGTGTCTTGGGAGTGGTTGATCTCCATATAGAGATTGATCCAGCTGTATGCCCAGGATTTTTGATGCAGCATGAGTTTGCGGGAGATGACATGAGTATGCCGGAGCATACCGTGATGAGTGATAACTCACAGAGATATGTCGAGGTGTATGGTGGCATTCAGAGGGGTATAGTGCCTTACAGGGAGGAGACACACTCAAGGGAGTATGTAGATGTCACTCCTCTATAGTAGCACATAGTTGTGGGAGATCACCTTCACCATTTCAACAATTGCATGGTAGATGAGAGATGGAGGTTTGTTGACCAGTAGTCGGAGGGGTTACTTCTGGTTGTACTGGATGGTTGGGACTCAGTGATGACCACAGGAGAGCATCTTTCATGGATACTGATGGATGAGCTTCTGGTCGAATCATTGGGATTGACCAAAGCATGTCACACCTCCCAGTCCTAGAGTCAGCTACAGATGTTTCTATTAGCCTGTCCTGACACTTTTATCATAGATAGCATCATGAGGAGGGATAGGCCATGGTTGGGAGAATGGAGAGTGAGTAGGCCAAGACTATATGATAGGAGTACTTTTACGACATACAGCAGGTCAGAGGTGGACCGTGTTAGACAGACAGTTGAGACTTGGTTTGTGATGGTGAGCATCATAGACCTGGTGATGATAGATGAGCGCAGTGGGCTTCCGATAGTGATCAGCCCAGCACAAGAGTAGCTAGTGGAGACTGGAAGTGATAAACTTCCAAGTTTTCCATGGGATCTGAGAGTTCACTTGGTTAGCAGGATGTTTCACTACATGACGACCCAGGTGGTGCCAGACAACCACACACTCCACCTTGGGTTGGTTTGGAGTGGGTCGGCAGGTACTTGTCTTATGGGGCAAGACCTTTTCTTCCTCTTGATCATCAGGATAGGGCATGGAGACATTTGGACAGGTACTTCTTCTACAGAGGTGTCTATGCCGATACAGTTTCTGGGCAACAGGTTTGATGGTCATAGGTATTTCATCTTGAGGATCCCGACGAGGAGGATCCTTTATGTATGCAGGGGATAGATAGTCATGGACAGAGTAATGCAGTGTCAGCAGGAGGATCGTTGACAGAGGGTAGCATGGGACCCGAGGATTGTAGGATTGAGCAGTTCATTGACTGACAGGGGAGACTGGACCATTGTAGGGGAAAGTTATTCTAACTTTCCATTTAGCACAACGCTTGAGGGTGCCTCACCGAGATCTTGTAGTACCTCATTCTAGCATCATCATGTGCAGTTGATGGGGACCATGTGGATCTTGGTAGAGATTTGGAGGATGGACTCATTCCGAGATGAGGCCATGGGTCAGGTGCAGGAGGTTCACAGGGTTGATATCTTCCAGGACTATTCTTCACAGACTATTGTAGTTCACTTAATGATATGGGATCCAGGGGGTGGAGTGTGCTATTGTTCATCATTGGATGGGTTCTACTATGTATCCCACAGGTGGACATGGGATCTTGGTATTTTACTTCGGGGTATTTGGGTATTGCTTGAGGACAAGCAATTTTCTAGCAGGGAGGACTGTAATGTCCCCACTTTGGAACATCATCACAGGGCAGAGATTTATGATGACCAAAGTAGCCATATGGGTGCTAGAGTGAGTACAAGGGTATTTGAGAGGCATTGTGGGGTCCAACTTGCATTTATCATCATATTCCATCATCATGAGACATTCCGCACAGGTTGTCTTTGGTTTTGTTCCATTCCGATGATTTCCATGACTTTGACTATTTTGAGCTATAAGTTAATTAAAATCACTGAAGAGGGCATTTTGGGAACATTACTTGGAGTAACCTCTCAGTGTAATAGCTCATTGGAATCGGGAGGAGCAACACTACAGGATGGGAAGGCTAGAAGTGACTTCTAGTGGCCAGGGAAGCCACAAGGAGAGATAAGGAGCTTTTCAAAGGTAAGAAGGTTAATTAATTAATTAAAGTGATTTAATTAATTAATTAAATATTAATAAAATGAAAGTTACTTTAGAGGGATGAGGTGAGACAAAAATTATAAAGGAAAGGCAAAGGCCTCTTCTCGGGCATTCATGTATGATCTTATTTTGATTTCTGGCTTCTAGCTAGTGAGCCCAATATTGGGGGTTTTGAGGGTTTTGACATAACAAATCCTAGAGGACGATTTGGTGGTGAAAGATTCCACCTATCTTGTCCCAAGCTTGGTCTCAAAGATGAAATACTCTCCCACACCATCCTAGTTCCATATCTACTCAGTTGCAAGAGGATTCTACATCAGTTTCATGTGCAGATAGAGAGAGGGCACACCAATTGAGGGATTCCAGCAAGAGGGGCACACCATCTTTGGAAAGAGATTCGTTGTAGGAGATTGGTAGGGTCGTTGAGGATTCTATCACTTGGGTTTTCATTGCAAGGCCTTGGACATCATATCTACTACTTTTTGAGACAGTTTTATGGCTCAGATTATTTCTTGAGCAGCGGGACGAATTGAAGAGAAGGAGGGCGTTTTTGAGATCCAGATCTAATCCGTTTGGAGGGGTTACACTTCAGATCTGACCCTGAGACTTTACCTAGTGAATTGCAGTGTCCCGATCTATATTTTTGGAGAGTTTCATAGCATTTGGAGGCCTCCTTTAGTAGGGCCGAATTATCTAGGGTTTCAGTCATCCAGTGGGGTGCACCATTCAGTGGGGGCTTTTAGATCTACAGGGATTGAGAGGGATCTTGGAGATTCGGTCACCTGGGTTGTTCTTACCATCACCCGATCTACCAGTTGGAATATTTATTAGGGTGATTGGACACTTTTGGCAGAAGGACGGAATTATCTAGGGTTTCGGTCATCAAGTGGGGTGCATCATTCAGTGGGGGATTTCAGATCTATAGAGATTGAGAGGGATCTTGGAGATTCAGGCACCTGGGTTGTTCTTACCATCACCCAATCTATCATTTGGCATATTTCTTAGGGTGATTGGACACTTTTGGCAGCAGGGCCAAGTTATTGAGGGTTTCAACCTTCTATTGGAGCATGGCATTCTTCAGTTGGATAGTTTGGCATTTAGATCTGCTTGTATTGATCTTCATTTCTTATTTAGCCTTTGGAGGCATCTTTTGTATTAGCAGGAGCATTTTGTAGCAGCTCTTATCTATTGTCTATCTTCTTGGCCATCTGTTGAGCCTTCTAGATCGGCATCTTCATTGTAGTAGGTTTCTCTATTTTATGAATAAAGAAGAATTGAGATGTTTTGGATTGTCTATCTTATTGCCTATGGTTGAGGTATGTTCCATGGTTATCTCTTTCTGTTATTTGTTGCATACACACATATAAACACATCTAAAAAGTAGATCAACAAAGTGTTTGACGAAATACCTCACTCAGAAAAAGTTTTAAAAGACACCAAAACAGTGATGATCCTTGCATAATGGATTGGGATCATTACAATTAGCTTTCCTTTCTTTTTTTCTTGGTCTAGTGGTTGTTGGGTGGGATTTGATGTTTGTTGAGCCTTCTTGGGTCTCTGTAGTGCATGTTAAATGCTTGTGGGATGACATGAAACCTATCTTTGGTTGAATTTTTGGGCAGAGTCTTTCTCATCATATTTTCATTTTGATTGTCCTTATACATTGGGTTGGATGTTTTGTTTCTTGGTATCCTGCTTGAGTTATCTCTTTCTATACACATTAAGGTTATATCAAGTTACTTTTCAGTCCATGCATTTTCATTTTATTATATTGAAAATACAACAAAAAATAGGCATTTTTCATTTCTTGGAATTTTTTTTCTTTTGAGTCCTTATCATTAACTTAGTGCATGTAGTGAAAGACTACATTTTTACTTCAAAATTGCAAAGTTGAAATCGAAAATTGCATTGGTTTTTAGAAGCATAGCATTCATTGAAAGTTAAAGTTAGGAAATTGCATTATTTTCGTATTTACTTTTCTTCCAGAATCATAACACCATGAGTTTCACTACCATACCTTTTTGAGTAATCACTACCACTAAAATTAATGCTATAATTTAAAATTGATTAGTCGCGATTTTATTTTCTAGGGTGCACAAACTAACTTAGGATTTAGTGCCTTGGAAAAGTATTTTGTGAGTAAACTTCTCCAAGGAAATTGAATCAACATATGTATCTGAGATAGGGAGTGGAGAAATCCATTATATAATTGGCAAGATCAGGAGGCTTTGCTCACATCAGAGTTAATCATGAGGTCATGTGAGGTTGGTTGAAGGGATATCCCCCCAATACCTTCTTAGTGTCAGAGATATGTCTATGGATCTATTCGTATCTAGGGATATTGCTAGTGCCTTTACCTCCATGAGAGGCGGTACTTTCAAGGTTTTGGGCTTTGCTACCCTGCCCATACGGTGAACATGACTTACAATTGCTCGCCTATGCATCGGTTATACAGTGGTTTATTAGTTTCTTGACTTATGTGTCTCATAGGTTACTTGTAGGGGTTATTCTACAAGTACCCTGGGTCAGATAAGGGTTGGACAACACACAACCTTTATGGAGGATTATCTCTTTGGGTGGATCTGACCAAATGGTTGTTAATCCCATGAGGGCCCTTATAATTGATTATGTTACCTCCTATATTTAGCAAGGAGTCTCATGCCCTTCTTATGCAAGACATGCCTTCTTTAGGGAGGGACGCCACTCTCAGCCACTTTACCCAATTTTTATGCATATTGTTTGTTTGACTTTTGGTGTGCTCTTTGATTACTAGTTGCCCTTAGGATTTCTTTTTTGTCTTTAGAGTCTTAAGTCATCATGGAGTCGAACCAACGTCCTCATCGGTCTCGTCGCTTGTTATAGTTACCACCGGATTTCAAGTTTTTGACTTCTAAAAGGCATGGAGTTATTAGGCATGGTACACACATCCACTTTCTAGACTTGTGATTCTACAAGGATGAGTGCTAAACCTAGTCTTTAGAACATTAGGAGCCCTTTGACTCCCATACCCACTATAGTTAATGGCACCCCTTCGACTCTTGCAACCACAATGGTTGTAGTGTCGAAGGTACCTATAATTACTATGGATTGGCCTGTAGTGAATTCTCATTCTACTGCTCAAACCCTTTTGGGTCTCTTTGTCACTCACTGATATATAATGATCAGTCCATCCCTATGGATTCTAGTCCTTTTTCCTATGGTATGCCCAACTTTACTTCATAGTTTTCGAACACCATCCCAACTATTGGCCCTAATGCTAGCATTAGGATTGGTAGAACTACACCTCCTTATACTCCTTTTTTGTTTGGTGGTTCTGAAATCCCTCAAACGACTCCTAATATGGGAGGCATTCCTACATTTGAACCTGGGTTTAATCCTCTTGCTTCTGGGTGGAACAACCAACCTAGCGGAAAATATTTGGCTCAAGTTATGTCCTATACCCATACCTCCTCGATGTCGATTCCTACCAATAAGTTTGGCATGACAAATCCACCTATATCCTCTCGATTCCCACCCAGAGGAGGTCAGTTTCATGCTTTGGGAAACCCCCAACCCAGATTCAATCTGGCTGGGGGGAATTTTTATAACCCCCAAAACAAGATTCCTACTGGAATGATGCCCAACCAACCTTTCATGAATCAGCCCAGAGGAGGGCCTTATAATCCTGGACAGGGCCATGGTGCTTACCAGAACCTTGGATGGGCTGCAGTTCCTCAAACAAAATATTTACAGGGAGCTTGGGGCTAGATGTTGCAACCTCGTCTCCCTTTTCTGTCCACGTTTAATCTATCAGAATTGTCTAAGTTAATGAATAACCCTGTGAGTCATGATCCTACATGGACCCCCGTCCCCACCAAGCTTCCTTCGGACATCCTGAAGTTCAAAGGTAAGAATGGAGAGGATCTTGGTCATCACGTCACTACCTTTCACCTTTGTTGCTCATCAAATTCCCTTAATGACAATTCTATTCACTTAATATTATTTCAATGCACCCTCATCGGAGTTGTTGTGAAATGGTATATTGAGCTACTGAGTGGGGCATATGGAACTTTTATTCAATTGGTGTTGGTATTCCTTAACCACTTCCAGTTTACCATTCGTTACGATGTTGCCCTAGAACTTTTGTCGTCTTTACATCATGACACTGCCACTCATATCTCAGATCATATCTAGGAGTGGCATAGACATAAGAGGTTGATAAATACCCCCAAACCCCTGACCTTTATTTTACAATGGTTCCTTAAGTCTTTACATGCTCCTATCTCGAAGGATGTTTCTACATCTAGGTTTAAGACCGAGGAAGAAGTGATCTTTAGACCCCATCATTTAGATTTGATATATTCTCAGTCTAGGATGTTATACCACCTTCTTCCAGATGCACCGCGGTCAACTTAATACCCTAGAAAAAATCCTATACCTCATGCCAATGGCATTGTAGGTACCTCCAATGTAAAATCTGTAAACTCCCTGACAAGCCTTATTAAAGAGTTGTCTCTAAACTAGTTTGTAGGAGGGTCAGTTTCATTTGTGTCTTCCAATCCCACTCATTCAGTGGATGTACATTTCATGCAATCGTCAACAAACCCAAATGGTAACCAACAACTAGGAGGGAACAATAATAAAGGACATAATAACCATAAGGGTGGGGAAAATAATAACAAACCAAAGGATAATGGTAATAATGAGAAGATGAATAATAATGTTGGAGAAGGAAAATGAGAAAGACGTAAGGTGAAGTTTCCTTGTAAGCTTTGCACAGATGATCAACTTACCCATTTATGCCCCAAACTTGTAGAATTTTTTAGGCTATTATCTCTACCACCTGTTAGAAAAACAAGACCGTGGAGCAATAAATTAAAACAAATGCAGAAAAAAAACACAGAAGATACACAATATAAGAGAGACACATATTTACGTGGTTCACCCAGTGTGGGCTACGTTCACCAGAGAAATTTCCAGGTCCTTCCTTTATTATTATCCAGCAAATGAAGGGATACAACCTACAACAAAACCTTCTATAACTTCCTCTTCTTTCTCTCACAGTCTCCTCTTTCAAAATGCAATATTCGCCATCAACCATAGCTGCAATACATTTCCCTCATAAAAGAGGGTTTCCTTCTAGGGAAAAAAACCCTAACATAATCTCTATCGTTAGATCTGTGACCTTATAATGAACGGTCCAGATTTACAATGAAATTACAATATACCTTTACAAGGCAATTTTTCCTTCTGGGGCTTCTCCCCCGAACCCCTGTTGGGGGCCCGCTTGCCCCCAGACCCCCCAGCCTGGGGGATAGGCCCCTGGGACCCCACAGAGGGGGTACCCCCCCTATGCACTCCCCCGTGTGGAAGAGTGTACATACTTATGGGATGTAAATACTTCATGGGGTATAAACATGACTGAAAGTAAAAGACCTATGAATAAGGAAGATAATCAGGCTCCACAACCAACAATCTCCCACTTGGAGACTGATCTCAACAAATCCACCGTTGTTGTATATGATGGACTTTGAACCTTCTTGGACCTGGAAAATTTCTCATCTTCATCTTCATTCTTGAATACCAACTGAAACTAAGAAGGAACTCATTTTTTCCTTGGTTACTCCCTTTGTTAACATGTCTGCAGGATTCTGGCTAGTGTGCATCTTTTCCAACTTCAAATGTCCATCTTCTAAGGCAGATCATATGAAGTGGTACCTCCACTGTATATTCTTGGCCTTCGAATGGAAGGATGAGTTATTTGCAAGGTGAATGGCACTATGACTGTCACAGTACAACCTGTTTTTCTCCTACTTCTTTCCCAATTCCTCCATAAACCTTTGTAACCAAATTATCTCTTTACTAGCCTCTGTAGCAACAACATACTCTGCCTCTATTGTTGAAAGTGCAATAACCTTTTTCAGTTTCAAAATCCAACTTACTGTTGTTCCACCTATAGTAAAAACATACCCTATGGTGCTCCTCCTGCTGTCTTTATCACCTGCCATATCTGAATCAACATATCCCTGTAGAAAAGTGTATGAACCTCCAAAACATAATGCATGAGTAGTGGTACCTCTCAAATACCTGAGAATCCACTTTACTGCCTCCCAATGTTCTTTACCTAGATTGTTCATATACCTGCTCACAACTCCCACTACATGTGAAATATCTGATTGTAATGTCCCCACTTTGGGACATCATCACAGGGCAGAGACTTATGATGATCAGAGTAGCCAGATGGATGCTATAGTGAGTATAGGGGTATTTGAGAGGCATTGTGGGGTCCAGTTGGCATTTATCATCATATTCCATCATTATGAGCCATTCCACACAGGTTGGCTTTGGTTTCGTTCCATTTCGATGATTTCCATGATTTTGACTATTTTGAGCTATAAGTTAATTAAAATCACTGGAGAGGTCATTTGGGAACATTACTTGGAGGAACCTCTCAGTGTAGTAGCTCATTGGAATTGGGAGGAGAAACACTACAGGATGGGATGGATAGAAGTGACTTTCAGTGGCCAGGGAAGCCACAAGGAGAGATAAGGAGATTTTCAGAGGTAAAAAGGTTAATTAATTAATTAAAGTGATTTAATTAATTAATTAAATATTAATAAAATGAAAGTCACTTTGGAGGGACAAGGTGAGCCAGAAAGGTATAAAGGGAAGGCAAGGGACTCTACTCATCATTCATGTATGATCTTATTTTGATTTCTGGCTTCTAGCTAGTGAGCCCAATATTGGGGGTTTTGAGGGTTTTGACATAACAAACCCTAGAGGACGATTCGGTGCTGAAAGATTCCACCTATCTTGTCCCAAGATTGGTCTCGGAGATGCAATACTCTCCCACACCATTCTAGTTCCATATCTACTCAGTTGCAGGAGGATTCTACATCAGTTTCATGTGAAGATAGAGAGAGGGCGCACCAATTGAGGGATTCTAGCAAGAGGGGCACACCATCTTTGGAGAGAGATTCGTTGTAGGAGATTGGCAGGGTTGTTGACGATTCTATCACTTGGGTTTTCATTGCAAGGCCTTGTACATCATATCTAGTGCTTTCTGAGATAGTTTTATGGCTCAGATTATTTATTGAGCAGTGGGGCGAATTAAAGAGAAGGAGGGCGTTTTTGAGATCCAGATCTAGTCTGTTTGGAGGGGTTACACTTCAGATCTGACCCTGAGACTTTACCTAGTGACTTGCAGTGTCCCAATATATATTTATGGAGAGTTTCAAATCATTTGGAGGCCTCCTCAGCAGGGCCGAATTATCTAGGGTTTCAGTCATCTGGTGGGGCGCACCATTCAGTGGGGAATTTCAGATCTACAGAGATTGAGAGGGATCTTGGAGATTCAGTCACCTGGGTTGTTCTTACCATCACCTGATCTATCAGTTGGCATATGTATTAGGTTGATTGGACACTTTTGGTAGTAGGGCCAAATTATCTAGGGTTTCAGTCATCCAGTGGGGCGCACCATTCAGTGGGGGATTTCAGATCTACAGAGATTGAGAGGGATCTTGGAGATTCGGTCACCTGGGTTGTTCTTACCATCACCCAATCTATCAGTTGGCATATTTATTTGGGTGATTGGACACTTTTGGTAGCAGGGCCAAGTTATTGAGGCTTTCAGCCTTCTATTGGAGCGTGGCATTCTTTAGCTGGAGAGTTTGGCATTCAGATATTCTTGTATTGATCTTCATTTCTCATTCAGCCTTTGGAGGCATATTTTGTATTAGTGGGAGCATTTTGTAGCAGCTCTTATCTATTGTCTATCTTCTTGGCCATCTGTTGAGCATTCCAGATCGGCATCTTCATTGTAGTAGGTTTCTCTATTTTATGAATAAAGAAGAATTGAGATGTTTTGGC